>JAODAL010015783.1:0-82694 GCA_025379985.1 Phyllomedusa bahiana | reverse complement strand
CCCCACGTCATGGCCCTGCGCCCCAATACCAGCTGCCGAGTAGGCAATTCTTTTCCCGAAAAGCCATCCCTTGGCGTTTGCTGCATCTGTGTCCAGCAAAGTACATCTGACCACAGATACATGGACTAGTAAGTAGGGTCAAGGGCGCTACATTTCTGTGACAACTCACTGGGTGAGTTGGGTGGATGTCTCTGATGATGATGGTGGGTCTCATGCTCAGCACACACTCTTCCACACTGCAGGGATGGTGCAGCTTTCCGATACCAAAGCTCCACAGGTAGCATCACGTGCCGAGAGAAACCAGGCCGTGTTGAAATTAAAGTGTCTGGGAGACCGCCAATACACAGGTCAAGAGCTATGGACGGCTCTGCGCAATGAGACCGAGCTGTGGCTGGGTGATAAGAACCTGGTGCCAGGTAAGGTGGTGTGCGATAACGGGAGAAATCTTTTTGCTGCCCTTAAGATCAGTAGGCATGAGCACATCCCTTGCCTGGCACATGTCATGAACCTGGTCGTGTAGAAATTTCTAAAGTGCTACCTGGGTCTTGAGTGCCTGCTGAGTTAGGCTCGAGGTCTGAGCTCACACTTTCCGGCGTTCGCACCCTGCTTCAGCCCGACTGGCTGCATTGCAGCATCATCTTGGCCGTCAACCGTCTCATTGTTGACATGGCAACACGCTGGAATTCCATGCTCCAGCGATTGTGGCAGCAGTGTAATGTCATTACTCAATATGAAGCGGCGCATGGCATGAAAAGCAGTGGTGCGAACCTGGGGGTTTTGAGCCACAGTGATTGGAGGCAGGTGAAAGACCTCTGCACCATCCTTGTGAGGTCAATGCCCTTGTGAGCATGACCATTTTTGTGATATTAGTTCTGGAACAAGTGTTGGACACTCTGAAACAGCAAGTCCCAGCAGTGACTGGGGAGATTGCGGACAAAGATGCGGACACAGAGCCTTACTCGCCGTTGGATCAAGAAGGCCCGACAGTTTCCCAACTTTATAGGTCTTCGTTAGGCGGTGGTTCGGGGTCCAGGGCTGGTGCAGGGCGGCCCTTTAGCTCTCAGCGTACAGCGTAAGAGGCGTGCCAGGGCGGTGTTGATGCTGAGGAGGAGTTAGCGGAGGAGGCGGATGAGGCGTGGCTTGACACCGACAGGACCGATGTCCCTGCATTGGAAAGAGGTGGGCACAGATTTGAGGCGGAGGAGGAAGACAAGGAAGATCGGTTTAGTGGCCCTCGACCTCGAGGCTTGGGAAATCCTGGCTGCATCTCTCACATGAGTGCTTGGATGTTCTATTTCCTCCAACATGATCCACGCATCAAGGCAATCAAAATGAACAGCAGTTACTGGGTGGCCACCCTACTTGATCCACGTTATAAAACGAAAATCAGCACTTTCCTTCCACATACACAAATTGACAATCGAATGCAGGAATTTGAAACCTTGCTCATTGATCAACTAGAGACATCTGTTGCGTCTGCTTCACGTTCTAATGTCACGGTGGACCACCGTCAGAAATGTGACAGCAGTAGAGTGTCAAGTTGCCATAGTAGCAGCAGCAGCAGGCATTGTGGCAGAAGCCTAATGGGTGACCTCTGGCAATCGTTATTTACCACCTCAGCAACACCTGTAATGCAGGGCACAAATCACCCACCTCAGCAACACCTGTAATGCAGGGCACAAATCAGACACACAGAGACTGCCTTAAGACCATGGTCCACGACTACCTGTGGCATGTTTTTGGTCATGTTCCAGACCCAATCGACTTCTGGGTGTCCAAACGGGATGAATGGCCTGAGCTTGCTCAGCACGCCATAGAAGTGTTATCCTGCCCAGCAGCAAGCATCATCTCGGAACGGCCCTTCAGCAATTTTAAAGAGTGTCCGAAAGGTCATTTTTGCAGCTTTTGGGGGTCATGCTGCTGTTAAAAACAGCTATAATAATGGCCCTGTTCCAAAAATTTCTTTTAAAATTTTTTTTTTGTTATTGCTAATTTTTTAAAGAGTTCGAAAGGTCTTTTCTGCTCTTTTGGGGTCTAAAGCTGGAAAAAAGACCGTTAATTCAAGGCTTTATCAAATAATCTTGTTTCAAATACCTTTTCTTCCTGTTTTTTTTATTCTCAGTGCAAAAAGGAATTTCGCTGGTTTGGGGTCAGGTACGTAAAAGGGGCCAAGGGGGGGCCAATGGGGCGTACTCCTGTCAGGGTCCCTATAAAAAAAGGGGGGCCCATTGATGGGTTTAAAAATAGAACAGTAAGGAGGGAGCCCCATTTTTTTTTAGCTGCAGGGGCCCCTGAACAGTTAATGAAGAGAGGGCAGCCGTAGCTCCACCGCCCCCACTCTAATACAGCCCGTCAAACCTCCGTGTTCCCGTTGGGATGTTCTTGCGCCATCACTAAAAGACACCATTTTCTTGGCCCGGGGTAAAAAAGGCATAGGGGGGCTCCAGCCTTAAAACATGTGTCATTTCCAATACCGGGCTTCTATTTTAAAAGGGGCCCCGTAGCGCTGCCCCACTCACCTACTATAGCTACACAGTCTCATCTTTTTGTTTTTTGCTTCATTTTTGGGGAGCAGCCATATATCAGACCGGGTGCCCAAAGCCCCTATTTCACAGATAGTCAATAGAAAACATTTTTGTTTTTAATCCTATAGGAAATTATAGGGATTTAAGAACTCTTGGGATTGTATCTTTGGGTTCATTTTCAATAAAGACGTGAACAATTATTTCCCCCAAACCTTTTTAATATTTATTTTTTTTTAACATGGCCGTCATCCTTGGTCGGTTCCCCGTGCTCCATTTTCTGTAGACGGCGCCACACCCCGAGGTCTTAAATCCTTTCCCTCAGTCACAGCCCCAAAAAATGGGGATTCCCATCAGTCGAAACGACAAAGGACGGGCCAAATGTCACCCCGTAAAACAAACCCCAAGGTAATCCATAGCTGAAAAGCCCTTGATACAAATCTTTGGGGAAAAGGGATTTCAAAAGATGAAATTTTTCGCTCTGATGCCCCAAACCCGATGCCCTCAGGGGGAAAGGAAACGGTTCCCCCTTTTTGGGCGGACCGCCATTTTTTAAAGGGGTGAAAATGACAAAACAAGAGGGAAAAAGGGAGGAACCCGGGCTATGTTTTCCCGACCCTTCCCCTTTAAAATGGAGTCTCCTTTGTCAAAACATGCCACACAAACAGGGCGACATTTGGGACAGGGTATGGGCACCATACAAAAAGGCATGCCACCAAAGCTATAAAGGGAAGGGGGGCTAACTACAAGTTTAAAAAACAGCCTCTGGGGCTTTTTGTGAACAAACAGACAATTGGGAAAACCCTTAAAAAAAGAAACAAAGTCGTCTGGACACATTCGCCAGTCCAAGAGCAAAGAGACTTTTTCCCCCAGCGTGTCAAGGAAAATGAAAGGAAGAAAAAGTCAAGGAGAAGGGCACCTGGGTGGAACTAGAGCGTCAGCCAGCGTTGTCATGTGCAGCTAACTTCGTCCCAACTTGTGGAAAGTAACCTGAACTCCTTGAGCCCATTCCCGATGAGTTTATGTGACAATATCCTTTGCAAAATATTCCATTGTTGCTTAAGCATAAGGATGTAATGGTGCTACCTAAGGCTTTTTCGAATTTCATATGGAGGGTCAAGCGCTCTCGTATAAGCAGAAATTTCTAAAGCGCTACCCAGGTCTTGAATTCGGCATTCGAACACTGCTTCGGCCACTGTCAGCGTTGATGCATCATGTGAACCTCCCCCTCTACCGTCTGCATTTCTCCATGGAAATTTTATTGGGAGTGTCCGAAAGGTCTTTGTGCTGCTTTTGTGGTCTTGCTGTTGTAAAAGATATCAATACTCAATGTCCTATTCCGAAAAATCTTGTTTGAAATATTCATTTCTTCCTGCAAATTTTATTATGATGGTCAATAAGGGCATTTTTGCTAGTTTTGGGTTCAGGTCACTGTAAAAGACACCAATAGTAAAGGTCATCTTGAAAAAAAGCTTATTTCACATACTCATTTAAAATTTCACATGCCTTAAGGCAATCAAAATGAACAGCTATTTCCTGGCTGTTTCCACCCTCCTTGATCCACGTTCTTAATCAAAAGTCAGCAATTTCTTTCCATCCACTAAATTTGACAGTAGAATGCAGGACTTTGAGATAGGCCTCATTGACCAACTGGAGACATGTATTGCATCTTCTTCACGTTCTAATGTCATGGTGGAACAACGTCAGCAACGTTCCAGCACTAACATGGCAAGTTGCCGTAGCAGCAGCAGCAGCATTGGAAAAAATCTTGTGTAAAATAGTCAATTTCTTATTGTGCATTTTTATTCTGAGGGCCCATAAGGGATTCGGTGCAGTTTTTGTGGTTATGCTGCGGTAAAGGACAGTGATAGTCATTGTCCTGTTTAGAGATGAGTAGGGATGAGCGATTATAATCGACAAAGTTGAAAACGGCACGATTTTTAGACTGATCGGAAATTTCCGATCAGGGGCATTTTTTAAGGTGCCCAATCTGAAGATAACCATTAAAAACGCCCTTTTTTCCAACGTTTTCCCCCATTTTGGGGGGGCCAGCAAATCAGCTTAAAAGCATAGAGCGGGGGTGAGCTGGGTGTGTGAAGTCATGACGTGATGGGGATGGTTTGCAAAACAAAGTAAAATTTTCTCGGGCACAACTTTAGAATAAAAAAGGTTTAAAAGTGCACCCCCCCAAACCTTTATCATGGACCGGTAAATACTAAAGAATTAGAAAAATTTAAGCACTTAAAAAAAATTAAAAAATTTTTTTTCACCCAACAGCAGCGCCCGTTTCTTTTCCTTTTGAGGACCGAAACGTGGGTGTGTTTGGTGAAAAAAACATTTTTTGATTTTTGAAGGGGCTCCCCTTTTTCTAATTCTTTGTGATGTTATTGGTTTTTTTTTGGTTTGGAAAAATCACATGACCTCATTTTTGCAAAAGAACAGCGTTTTCCCCTGTTCAGTAACAGTTTTTCCAGTGTCTCTCATTTAGACCAAGACGGGTGCTGGGGTCCCCTCAATACAGCTCCTCAAGACACAGTTCTTCTCTTTATTCAAAACAGACAACAATGTTTTTTAGCTGAGAAAAAATTAAAAAATTTAAAAAGGTAGATTAGAGAATTTCATTTTCTTATTTAGTTAGCCCAAAAGATTTTTAAAAAGAACATCAAAAGCGCTGAAACAGCCACAGGGGGGGGGACGGACGCCCAAAAACCCAGACGGGTTTGGCTTTGGGAAAGGAGAGTGTTTTATTGGGGCACCCAAACCTGTTTTTAACCTGCATTGAAAGGGCATTTTTTTTACCATTTTTTTTGGCCAGCAAAAAACCTTGCACCTGGGGTTTGAAATTTTGTACCTTTTATTTTGTGCATCCCTTTTTTTTCCAAAGGCCCCCTTTTTACAAACATTAGGATACAGAAATTTTCTAGAAAACCCTTTTGGGTTTTAAAATTTCTTTGGGTTGAAAAAAACCCCCTTTTTTTCTTATCCGTTTAACTTTTAAAATTTTAAAAATTTCATTTTTTAAGTGCAGCCCAGTTTTTTTAAAAAGAGCCACCTTGTACTTACCCCCGGGATACAGTTTTTTTTCTAGTAACTGCGGGTTTTGAAATTTCATTGGTGCAAAAAACCACCTTTTCTTATCCGAAAAAAAAAACTTTTAAATAACTGTTTTTACTTGGGTTTGGCAGCCCATTTTTTTTCAAAAGCCACCTTGTATTTAATTGGGAAAATTCAAAATTTTCTAGAAACTGTTGGGTATTTAAATTGGTGCAAAAACCCCCCTTTTGTTATCCGTATAATTTTTTAAATACGGTATTGCACTTGGGGGACCCCTTTTTTTTGTTCAAAGAGCCACCTTTTTACTAAAATTTGGGAATACAGAAATTTTCTAGTAACTGCTGGTGTATTTCATTGGGGGGCAAAAAACCCCTTTTCCCTTCCGTAAAAACTTTTTAAAAAAGCTTTTTTTTCCAATTTGGGCAACCCCAGTTTTGTTCAAAGAGCCCCCTTGGGTTTTTTTAAATTGGGAATACAGAAATTTTCTAGTAATTTTTTTGGTGTATTTCTTGGGCAAAAAACAATTTTTTGTTCCCCCTATAACTTTTAAATAGCGTTTTTGCACTTTGGTGCAGCCCCGTTTTTTTTTTTCAAAGAGCCACCTTGTACTAAAAATTAGGATACAGAAATTTTCAATTAACTGCGGGTGTATTTCATTGGTGCAAAAACCACCTTTTCTTATCCTATAACTTTTAAATACTGTTTTGCACTTTTGGGTGCAGCCCAGTTTTTTTAAAAAGGGCCCCACTTTGTACTTATATTAGGATACAGAAATTTTCAAAAGTAACGGGCGGTGTATTGAAATTGGTGAAAAAACCCCCTTTTTCCCATATCTGTAAAATTTTTAAATTTAAAAGTTTTGGGAGACTTAAGATTGAAGGAAAGTCCTTGTTAATCCTCCAAAAAATACTTGTGTTTATTTATACCTGTATTTATTATTGCATTACATTTAAAACCCTATACAGACATATATTTTTATATTTTGTAGCTAAAATTTAAATTTTTTTAAAATTTTTTTAACATTTATAGTTTTAAAAGAAAAGTTTTTAAGTTCTATAAAGTTACAACACAGTTCTGAGGGCTTTTTGAGTCAGGTGACTGGTCGGGTTTGACGGGTCAGGGGTGTGGTTACCTAATAAAACAGAGTTTAAAATAGCAGTTTTTTGGGGCTGTGAGGCCTTTTGCTTCTGAAAGAGAGGTTGCACACAGCCAAAACAGCAGTGGGGGGGAAAGTTTTAAAACTGAGTATTTTAAACGAGGAATGAGTCTGCGAGTGTTTTTTTTCCCTTAGAAGTGGTTTTTTTTTTAAATTTGGAACTTAAGTTTAAAGAGACTTTAGTTTTGGGGGATTTTTAGGGGGGAAACAGTTTTTGTACTGCTTTTTAATTTTAATAATTTTTTTCATATACTTTTTTGTAACATCCCCAGGGTTTTTCCCAAATTTTGACAAGGGCGCCCCAGGCACAACCTGTCAATGTATGCCTTTCCTTGAGCAACAGTTCGGGGGGGCATACGTTTGTCCCAAGATGTGTCACACTGCACATTTAGAACCCGGGAACCCCGGGATCAAAATTGAGAAAGGGTGGCAACACTGAATCCATTGCCAACTTGGGAAGAACCCGGGCTGCCCATTTGAGCAATAAAATACGGGTGTAATGCGGGGGGGGTGGTACCCATGGGGGTCCCAGGAACATGAGGCAGCAAGCTGGGAAACAGTCAGAAAAAGGGGTAGATGGAAGAGTGCAGGAGGCTAGGCCGATTTTGGTACACCCCAAAAAATTTGAAAAGTTTGGGGGCGGGTGAGGGGGAAAATCACTCAAAAAAAGAAATTGCTGCAGCAAGAAAACTCCCCTGTCTGCCCCAGTAAAAAGGGGAAATAAGTGCAGGCCCAGGCTAGACAGGTTTTAGAAAGTTGGGGACCCCCATTATTGGGGGCACAACGGGGGCAATCTGTCACAAAGCCCGGGATCGCCCGAACAGTTTTGGTTGTTTACCTGGGCCCGATTTCGACATTTCGGGGAAGGGGTTTAAACAGATTGCTGGGTGGGGTTTGGTGAAAATTTCCACTGTCATGGCCCACATTGGTACCAAGGACAAAGTTAGAGGGGGTGGGGTGCCCCTTAAAAAATAAATTTCAGGACTTAGGCCAAAAGCTCAAGGCAAGGGCCCACCCAAAGGGTAATATTTTCAGAAAATTTTTACCTTTTTCCACAGGCCACACCAAGGGGCAGGGGGGAATTTTTAGAGAGGTGAATAAGGGGCTAAAAAATTTGGGTGTAGGAAAAGGGATTTGGTTTTTTTGGAGAACGGGGGCTAACTTCTGTTTTGGCTACAGACCTATGCTGGGGACAGGGTGAAACCTTTAAAGGGGGTGAGGGGCAGTGTTTTGGGGAAAAAAAAAGGGACATTTAAGTTGGAGGAATTTTTAAAAACTAGGGCCCGGGGGGGGGAGAGTAACTACACTTATACTTAAAAAGATAGTGAAGAAAAGGGGAGTTTGGGAATTAGTAATAAATCAGGGGGGGGAGGGGAGGGGGGGGTGTTACAATAATTTTTAAAAGGTTTTAAAGGGGGAAAGGAATAAAAAACTGAAAAAAACTCTAATTGCATGCTTTAAACCCAAAGCCAGGAGTCCCGACCAACAAAATAAAGAACTAACAAAAACTAATTTGCTGGGGTAAAAAAATGCATAGTGGGGATAACGGACCCTGGGGGGACGAGAGCCCACGGGTGGGCGGTTTTAAATTTCAGGGGTTTCAGTCTATTTGAAAGGGAAAAAGTAAAAACCGGAAAGGGGGAGGGGTATGTCTCTATTGGGAAAATCCCCGTTTTTAAGCCCAAAACTGCGGGAAAAATTAGTTTTCAGGTAATGAACGTTTGGAATCATTATGGGGGAAATATACATGGGGGAAAAAAATAACAAAATAATACTAATAGGGGTCCCGCAAAAGCCCCCCAAAAAAATAACAGAACCCATGGAAAGATGTACCCCCAGGCAAATATATGGGCCCGGGTAATCAAATGAGGTTTTATTAAAGGGCGGGCTTTTAAAATAATTCCCGACAACAATTGGGGGAAACTGAAACCTGTAGGGCCCCAAAAAGGGAAAAAGGTTTTTTTTCAAAAAAAAGATGAAAATTACCTTTGCCAAATGTTTTCAAGAACCGACTAAGGAATTGGGCCCCTTTTAAAACTTAAAAAAAAACTAAAAGACCCGAACCCGAGAAAAAAGGGTTTAGGTTGAGGGGGACCTAAAGGGAAAAAATGACCAAAAAATAAAAAAATTTCCGGTTTTTCCTCCAATAGATTTTTTTTGTCAAGGAGCCACAAAAACACTGAATTTTGGGTTTTTTTTTAAGGTAAAAGGGCAAATTTTTTAAAAAAAAAAAAAAAAAACCCCTGCTTTTAAAAAAAAAGTTTTGGCCCCCCCCTAAAAACCCCCGTGTTGATTTGGGAAAAAATTGTGGTTTAAAAAAAATGCCCCCCCCCGCAAAAAAAATAATAAAAGGGAAAAAAAAATTTTTTAATTTAAAAAAATTCCTAGGGGTACCACTGTAGAGGTACATACCTTAAAGGAAATTAAAAAAAATTTGAAAAAGGGAAAAAAACCCCAAAGTGGATCAACAGGGAAGTAAAAGAGGAAATAAAAAAACAAAAAAAGCGTTTCCCGCTACCCAAAAAAAGGAAGGGGAAGTAAAGGCCAAAAAAGCTATAGGGGAAAAAAAAAAAAGGGGTGTAAAATAAAGATAAAGGAAGGGAAACGGAGAAGGAAAACATATCGCAATAGAAAAGGGAAAACTAACCCCAAAATATTTTTTAAAAATATAAATAAAAAAAAAAAAAAGATTAAAAAAAAGAAAATTTTTGGGCCCAAGAAAAAATTTCAGGGGGGAAGACAAAAGAGGGCATAGAAAAAAAAGCAACCCAAAAAAACACATTTTTTCTCCACTGTTAAATTTTCCGAAGGAAAGGGTGGGGCTTCCCCCGTTGAAAGGGATGAGTAAACTCCAACTAAAAGTTTTTTGTCCAACCCCCGGGAAGAAGTTTCCCGCTCCTTTTTAAGAAAATTTAAAAAAAACAAAATCCCCCCCAAAAAAGAAGGCATACACCCACGGAACCTAAGGGGGTTAAGTGATGACATAAATAAACCCCCAAATTTTTAATTTTTATGTACTTGCTAAAAAACCCGGGGGGTGTCCCAAAGGATTTTGGGGCATAGCCAAAAAGTTTGGTTTCCAAAATTCAAAAAAAGGGGCAAAAAAAATGGGGGTCCCGGGAAAACCCATAGGCCGGTAAGTTTTACCTCTGTTTTTAGGTAAAAGTTTTGAAGGTTTTTTTCAAGAAGTTTACCTTTGGGGATCTCACTTTAAAATAATTTTAAAAAACCCGTTTTCCCGCATGGGTTTTTGAAAGGGCGGTTTCCCCGTCAGACTAAACTCATCAGCTTCTATGAGAATTTAAATTTCTAGCCCGGCCCGGGGTGAGGCACGGGGGTTTTATATATCTAATTTTTCTAAACATTTGAAACGGGGGCCCCCAAAAAGGTTTGGTTTAAAAAAAAAGAGAAAAGCTTGGGCTGGGGGAAAAAGGGGTTTTTAAGGGGGGTAAAACACTGGCTCCCCTGGGTAGAAAACAAAGGGTTTTTAAATTAAAGGTAACCCAAAAACCCAAAAAGGATTGCTGTTTCTAGTGGGGGACCCAACAAGGGTCATTTTTGGGCCCTATCATCTTTTAACATTTTCATTAAATCCCTTTCAAAAGGAAAAAAACCCGTAAAAAAACGATCTTGGCAGACGATAACCCAAGCTCTTTTAAAGTAATCCCAAAACAATAGAAGATAAAGTGGTTTATTACAAAAGGGGTCTGGAAAAAGTTGGAGGCCTGGGGGAGGGAAAAAGGCGATGAAAGGGTTTTAAAAACCCGAAAAAATCAAGATTTGGGCCCTGGGGGGGAAAAAATTTCCCTTACCTAACTACATGTTAAATGGAAAGGGAAAGGGTGGGTTTAAAAATGACATAGAGAAGGGCCTTTTTGGGGAATTTCCGGTTTGGGCAGTAAACTTTTAAAAAGGGAGGGGCCAGTGTCGGACAGCACTGCCAAAGGCCAAAAAAGGATCATGGGTGCATTAAAAAGGGGGGAAAAAGGCAAAATGAAATTTAAACATTAAATTTTCCCCCCTTTATACAATTTACTGGGTTAGACCCCAAAATGGAAATTGTTTACATTTTTTGGGCACCCGTGGGACAGGAAAGAACATTGAAACTTAAACAGGGGACAAAAGGGGGGGCAACAAAAAAATAAAAAAGGGCTGGGTGGACCAAAAGTACCCAAAAGATTACAAAGTTTGGGTTTTTTTAGTTTTTGGAAAAGAAAGGCTTTTTGGGGGGGCATAATAAATATGTTTAAATACATCAAAAAGGGCAATTTTAGAGATTCTCCCAAGATTTTTTATACCCCCGGGGATATCTAGAACAAGGGGCATCCCCTACGCCCTTTAGGGAAAAAAAAGTTTTTACATAAACTAGAAAAAAAACTTTACTGTAAGAGCAGTGGAGACTGTGGGGAAATCCCCTGCCAGAGGGAAAATTTTCATGTTTTAATTCCTACGGAACGGAGTTTAAAAAAGGGGTTTTTTTGCATTTCGGACGTAATAAGATAACCCTTTTTAGTGTTCCCAGGGTACTGGAAGGGGTTTATTGATCCAAGGGATTTTTTCCCAAATTTCCAATTTGGATCGGGGGAAAAGGAAATTTTTCCCCAAAATTAGGACAAAATTTGGGTTCTAACCCCCCCATTGGGTTTTTTTTGCCTTCCCTGGAACACACCTTAACACAACAGGCCTTTAAATGGGAAAAAAACGTCTCGTCTTTTTTTTGGCCTTTCAAAAAATGAAAATTTAAATAGCTGGGATTTTTTACTTTTGGGGAACCCAGTTTTTTTTCCCAAAAAGCCACCTTTACCCTTTCATTAGGATACAGAAATTTTTTTAGTACTGCTGGGGAATTTTTTTGGTTTTCAAAAAACCAAATTTTTTTTATCCCAAAAACTTTTTTAAAAAGCCCGTATTGCACCTTTTTGGGGCGGGCCCATTTTTGTTTTAAAAGACCACCTTTTCTTAAAATTTTGGGAAAAGAAATTTTTTTAGTAACTGGTTTTCGTGTGTCATTGGGTCAAAAAACCCCCAATTTCTCATCCCTTGTAAATTTTTTTTTTACGCTCGGGGAAACTCAGTTTTGGCGCAGATAGCGCACTTGTATGTAGTTTTGTAGAAAACTATCAATTACCTAGTCCTACTGGGCAGTTGTAAAACACTGGACTGAAGTAAGAACACTGTTGATTTTGTCTGTACGGTTCTTCCACCATTACCGCATTTCACATGTATTCCGCTAGAAACAAACTCTGTTTCTTATCTAGTTGGCTTAGGAAATTAGAGGGATATAAGAATTAGCTGTGATTTTTGCCGTCCTTCAAATAAGAGACTTTTAAAAAACTCCTTCCATACCTTTTTTAAATTTTATCTTTCCTGAACATGGAGTGAAATGCAGGTGGTAAGCAGCAAAGAAGGGTGTAGGACATGAGGTAAGGTAACGAGAGAAGTGCTTCCTTCCAGTGCTGGCGACACCACGCAAGCCAGCGGTCGTTGGTTGCAGACCGTCAGGCCTGTCATCGCTGGGCTCGAGTGCCCTTTGAATCACATTAATGAACAAGCGTCACCAATCTGTTTCTTCTGTTAATGCAACCTGCGTCCAGCATCTTACCTCCTCGTCCTCCCAGTCACGGCCCAACAAATGTCGTCATCACATCGTCACAACCATCCAACGTGAAGCGACGCAGCCCAATGTCACAGTCTGTACCCACCACTGTGGATAAATCATTTTCGAAGACCTCTTCACTCTTTGATGACAAAATGCGGTTGGGGTCCAGAAGGCAATTTCAAAAGATCAAGAGGCCAAAGAGGATGATTTTGTTATGCTCTGACGCCCAATTGCTGATGCCATCAAGGAGGATAAGGAAGCCGGTCAGTCGCCACAAATCCCGAGCGGATCGGCAACGCCTGCAGTGCCTGTTGCTTGTAGCCCGCAGCCCAGGATGCAGAATGTCAGGACGAGGAACTTCACCTGTTTTTGGATGATGATGATGATGACATTGCGGATCCCCATACGTGTCTTTTCAGCATAATTGTTTGCGAGCGCTTCATCACGACGATGAGAGAAGACGATGGGGTAGAGTAAGTACGGCTCCCCCTCAAAAAGGGAGAGGGCGGTCCGCACAAGTTCGCTGAGATTTATTCCAGCCAGGCCCATGATCACGGAAAGCACCTGCCCCTCGCTTATTGCCGTCGAAAAGGTCCCGACCTCTCAATCCTGGCCTTTTTCGGAGCAGCCTACCTGAATCACCACCTCACGATGTCATATGCCGGCCTTTGCCGTAAACTGCATCGTAGAGGGAAGAAACATAGGTGTTTAACCACCACCAACATGTCTAGTCCACATGCAGCGAATGCATGAGTTGAAATGGGAGGGAACACTTGGCTAAAAAAGGCCACACCGATCCCGGGCTTCCAACCACTGACACACCCTCTTTTCTCTGCTCCTCCACCCGCCACGAACCAAGCGATCCTCACTGCCCATAGTCTCTCAGAAGTCATGATCTAGATCAGCCACCGCTTCAGCTCCACCATCGCTACACAGTACCGCACCATCACCCACCAGAGACCCATCCTACCCCTTCTCCTTCCAACCAGTTTGACCTGCACGCCTGTATAGGGGCGGCCAGTCTTGCAGCCAGCCTTCTGTCTTACCAGTTTGGGAGCAAAAGAAACACTTTAACCCAAACCATACCCAAAAGCCAAAAGCCTGATGTCGTGGCATTGCCAGGCTTTTGGCGCTTGGAAATGTTGCCTTCCGTCTGGTGGCCACAGATGGGTTCCGGCCACGTACATGGCTCTTGCCTGCCCCCGATACAGAATGCCACGCAGGCATTTTTCTTTTCCCATAAAAGCCGTCCCTCCCCTGGGCAGGCCACGTGTCATCTAAAAATTTTCCAAGCGCGTGGCTGCATCTGTGTCCGGCAAAGTCCATCTTACCACCGATACATGACTATACCACGGCGAAAGCCGCTATAGATCTCTGTGACAGTTCTCTGGTGGTAATGGTGCTCTCCAGGTCGTGCACGCTTCTTCAAAACCGCAGGATGGTGCAGGGTTCTTTCCCAAGGTCCACTGGTAGCATCACGTGCCCAGAGAAAAAACAAGCCGTGTTGAAATTAGTCTGTCTGGAGGTGACAACACACCAGGTCCAGGAGCTGGACGGCCCTTTTGTTGTTCTTCGCAACGAGACCGAGCGCAGCTGGGTGACAGAACCTTGTGCCAGGCAGAGGTGGTGTGCGGTAACGTCTAAATCTCCTGGCCGCCCTTAAATCGGTGAGCTGTGAAGCTCATTCCCTTGCTGTCACATACGCATGAACCTCGTCACAGCAAATTTTCTAAAGCGCTACCCGGTCTGGACTGCCTGCTGAGGAAGCTCGAGGTCTGAGCCTCACACATCCACCGTTCGCACACGTCCCGCCTTGCTGCGTTGCAGCGTCAGCTCAGTCTCCCCGTCACCGTCGCATTGTTACGTGGGCAACACTCTGAATTCCACCCTCCAACCAGCTCCCTTGCATTGTGGCAAGCAGCGCAATGCACATTACGCAGTATGAAAGTGGAACACTGGCCTGACATGCAGCGTGCGGACCTCGGTGTTTGAGCCACCGAGAGTGAAATGATAGAAAAAGGCAGTGAAAAGATAGCTCAGCTCTGCACCATCATTGACCATTTTGAAAGAAGCCAACAAAAATGGTCAGTGCGGCACAATACCCTTGTTCAGCATGAGCATTGGGTGGTGATCTTTGTTCTGGAACGATCGTTGGATCACTCTGAAACAACAGGGTCCCGAACCAGCGACGGAGGAGAGACGGACACAGATGCGGACACAGAGCCTCTCTCCTCCGTCGAATCCAGAAGGCCCGACAGATTCACAACTTAATTGGTCTTCCTTAGGCATGGTTCGGGGGTCCAGGGCTGGTTCACAGGCTGCGCCCCAGCTGCTCAGGGTAACAGCACTGAGCAAGTCAGGGACTTGTGTTGAGAGCGGAAGAAGTGGTGGAGGAGATGAAGGTTTCCTGGACACCGACGTTAACCAGTAGTCAACTGCCTGGACAAGGTTGGCATGGATTTGAGGCGGAGAGAAGATGAGGAAGACAGTTTGCTAGTGGCGCCTCGACCCAAGGCTTGGGAAATCAGGCTCCATCTCTCCACATCAGTGCTCTGATGCTCCATTTCTCCAACATGATCCTCGCATTAAGGCCATCCAAACTGAACAAACATTACTGGTAGGCCACCCTCCTTGATTCCCAATAGAAAGCAAAACTCCACTTTCCTTCCACACCCACCAAATAGAGAGTAAAATGTCATGAATTGGAGACCGAGCTGATATGAATCACTGAGACATTCTGTTGCGTCTTCTTCACGTTCTTCAAATGTCACGGTGGAACAACGCAGCAACGAGGGACAGCAGTAGATGTGCTAACAGCAGCAGGCATTGTGGCAGAAGCTAATGGGATGACCTCTGCAATCTTTATTACCACCTTACAACGCATGTAATGCAGGGCACACATAACAACACACAGAGACCGGCTTAAGATAATGGTGCACCGACTATCTGTCTCTCACACCGATGTTTATGGATATGTTTCCGGACCCAAACGACTTCTGTTATCCAAAATGGATGAAATGACCCGAGCTCGGTCGCCACGCCATAGAGGTGTTGTTCTGCCCAGCAACCACGTCAAATTCGATGCGGACACCTTCAGCACACTGGAGGAGTCATTACCGACAAACGCACCGTCTCTTCGACAGATAATTTGATACGTTTGACTTTCATCAAGATGAATCAGGCATGATCTTTGATGATGATGTGTCCTCCAATTGCCGAGGTGTCCATACCGTTAGTTGCCGTTCTACTTCACTTCCTCTTCTAAAGAAATGGTGCCTCTTGAAAACTTTTTTTTAAAATGATCATTTCTTCACTGCAGATTTTATTCTCGAGTTTTCCAAAATGTCATTTTGCTGGTTTTGCTGTGAGGAGACTGTAAAAGACACCAATTGTACACGGTATCATGAAAAAACCGTATTCCATTTACTCACTTCTTCATTAAAATTTTTCGCACTGTCAATGGTTTTGGGGTTATGTTTCTATGAGATACAGCTATAATCAAGGTCCTCTGGAACAGAAATGTGGCTTCTAAGTGGAATTTCTACCTCACAAGTCATTTTTAAAATTTTTTGGGTCATGCTGCTGTGAAATGCAGCTATACTACAGGTCCTATTTTAAAAACTGTGGTTTCTAACAGACATTTGTTCTTCACAATTGTCAAGAGTGGCCAAAGGGTCATGTTTTGAATTTTTGGGGCATGTTGCTGTGAAATACAGCTATACTACAGGTCCTATTGTAAAAAATGTGGTTTCTAACAGAGATTTGTTCTTCACAATTGTCCTCCCAATTCACAATTCCTCTGAATTGTGCAAGGGAGGTACAGGAAGACTTGAACAGATGTAGGTTATTCAGAGGACATGGTGTATGGAGCACATTCGCCACCACAAGAACAGAGACAATTTCCTCCAACATGTTGAGTAAAACGAGAAAAAGAATGCCAAGAAAAATGGCACCTGGGTGAAACAGGAGCGTCAACCACCAGCATTTCCAAGTGAAGCTCAATTGGTCCGCACTCATACGGAGTGGCAAGCGCTCTCGTAGAGGCAGAAATTTCTCAAGCGCTACCCAGGTCTGGACTGTGTACTGAGGAAGGCTGGAGGTTTTAGCTCACACTTCCGCTTCCGCACTCTGCTTCAGCATGACTGTTTTCGTTGCTGCGTTATAAGCGAATTTTTGCCGTGTTAATGGTCGCCAGCCTGGGCTCTCACCGCACCCACTGTAACTCGGCCCTGCTAGCTGAACCTGCGTGTTAATAGATGACGAACACCAGCCCTGGCTCTCATCACACCCAATGTAACTCCGGCCCTGCTATCTGAACTTGCATGTTAATAGATGACGGACGCCAGACCTTGCTCTCACCACACCCACTGTAAGTCCGGCCCTGGCAGCTGAAGCTGCGTGATCCACGTTTACAGCCTCACCCGCATTGATCAGTAATTTCCTCCAACCCACTTGACAGTAGAATGCAGGATTTATAGACAGGCCTCGTTAACCTACCGGGGACATCTGTTTCGTTTGCTTCACATTCTAATGTCACAGTGGAACAATGTCACCAGTAGAATGGCAAGTACCTCTAGCCACAGCAGTATTGGAAAACTAGTTGTTTTTAATATAGTTTATTTCTTATTGCAAAAGTTTCTGCTGATGGTCCATAAGGGCACCTGTACGGGTTTTTGGGTCATGCTGCGTTACAGGATATGGATAGTCAATGTCCATTTCACTAAAATACTGCTTCAAAGACTACTTTCTTCCGGCACTTTTTAATCTGTAGGTCATGCAGGTTTGGGGCTCATGCTGTGGCCCAGGACAGGGATAGACAATGTCCAGTTCAACTAAAATGGTGGTTCAAAGACTCCTTTTTCCGGCACTTTTTCATCTGTGGGTCAAGCGGGTTTGAGGGTCATGCTGTGGCCCAGGACAGGTATAGTCAATGTCCAGTTGAACTAAAATGGTGGTTCAAAGACTCCTTTTTCCGGCATTTTTTAATCTGTGGGTCAGACAGGTTTAATGGTCATACTGTGGTACAGGACAGGCATCGTCAATGTCCAGTTAAACTAAAATGGTGGTTCAAATACTTCTTTTTCCGGCACTTTTTAATCTGTGGGTCCTGCAGGTTTGAGGGTCATGCTGCGGTACAGGACATGTATAATCAATGTCCAGTTCAACTAAAATGGTGGTTCAAAGACTCCTTTTTCTGGAACTTTTTAATCTGTGGGTCAGATAGGTTTAAGGGTTATGCTGCGGTCCAGGACAGGGATAGTCTATGTCCAGTTAAACTAAAGTGGTGGTTCAACAAAGACTCCTTTTTAAGGCACTTTTTAATCTGTGGGTCATGCAGGTTTGAGGGTCATGCTGCGGTACAGGACAGGTATAGTCAATGTCCAGTTCAACTAAAATGGTGGTTCAAATAATTCTGCTTTCTGGCACTTTTTAATCTGTGGGTCAGACGGGTTTAATGGTCATGCTGCGTTCCAGGACAGGGATAGTAAATGTCCAGTTCAACTAAAATGTTGGTTCAAATTTTTCTGCATTCTGGCACTTTTTAATTTGTGGGTCATGCAGGTTTAAGGGTCATGCTGTGGTACAATACAGGGATAGTGAATAGTCTGTGAGTTTTTTTCTGTGACTCTTGTTGTCTAATTGTGTTGCCTAAGATGTAGCACGTATCCAAGTATACTGTTGTGGATGTTAATTGCAGCTCTCCAGCCCTGTTTGGGTGTAAGAATGAAGGTGTTTTTCCCTCTCCCCATAGACTTTAATGGTCATCGGCGATAATCTGTTATCGACTATCGGAAATCATCATGATAATTGTCGATATCGACTATCGAATCGATAACGATAGTTGACACAATCGCTCATCACTAGAGATGAGCGAATTTCTCAAAAATTAGATTCGCCGAGTTCGGCGAATTTTTCTGCACAATTCTTTTCGATCCAAATTTTTTTGCTGCGAATCGCGTTAAAAAAACAGCTATTTCCTGGCTTCAGAGAGCCTGCAGGGTATTATAGATCATTGTGCCATGCTCAAATATGCATAGGGAGCGTGGTTTGGCCTTCATACAATGCTGTGTTTTAGAATGAAAGTGGGAACGCAGCCTGAAAAGGTAATGTCAGCGCCAGCTGAGGGCCAAGATCCAACTATAGCTTCAAAGAGCGCACTCCTTTTACACCGACATCAGATGATTCCACCGATTATGACAGAACCTGCTCTGTTAAACGCTGATACATGTAGAGTCCCCCTGAAAGAGTGGAGAGGGTGTCGGCAGTAATTTTGCGTTGACGTCACTGATCATGTTGCCCTTCCTTTAATCCGTCAGTGTCCGCTTTCAATCGGTCAATATCCATTAGCATTGCTAAAGGCAAAAACAAACAGGAGTTGATCTAAAACAGAGATGACCAGTAATGGGATATTTGCATGTCTTCTGTGTTCTGTATCCACTCCTGCTTTTGGATACCTAATCATCAGACAATCCTGATCCAGATTGTGAGAGTGTCATAATGACAGGTTGAGAAGATGGCAGCAACATCAGTAGTCCACGGAGTGGCACAATCACACAGTATGGAGGTGGTAGCAATATCAGTAGGCCACAGAGTGGCACAATGACAGGTAGAGAAGGTGGCAGCAACATCAGTAGTCCACGGAGTGGCACAATCACACAGTGTGGAGGTGGCGGCAGCAACGGCAGCAGCAGCATGAGGTTGGAAAGTGGCACAATGACAAATTCTGGAGGTGGCAGCACATGATTAGGCCACAGAGTGGCACAATGACACAGTGTGGAGGTGGCAGCAATATCAGTAAGCCACAGAGTGGCACAATGACAAGTAGAGAAGGTGGCAGCAACATCAGTAGGCCACAAAGTGGCACAATCTCACAGTATGGAGGTGGCGGCAGCAACAGCAGCAGCAGCATGAGGTTGGAGAGTGGCACAGTGACAAATTCTGGAGGTGGCAGCAACATGATTAGGCCACAGAGTGGCACAATGACAGAGTGTGGAGGTGACGGCAGCAATATCAGTAAGCCACAGAGTGGCACAATGACAGGTTGAGAAGGTGGCAGCAACATCAGTAGTCCACAGAGTGGCACAGTGACACAGCGTGGAGGTGACAGCAGCATGAGTAGGCCACAGACTGGCACAATGACAAAGTGTGGAGGTGAGTGGCAGTACCAGTCCCTGGTAAAGATGGTGGGTGGCAGATGGAGCAGTTGGTAGTAGATGTGTGGCATTAGGTGGGTGGCAGCATCAGAATAGTAGCTGAAGCAGGCAGTTTGATTCCAGACTCATTTCTCAAAGTTTTGGTGAGGCGTCATGGCTGAGCTAATCTGATGCATAAGGTATTGGTGTGTGGAAATCCTGGCCGATCCATCTTGACAAAGGTGAGTCTCTACACATTTCGGGTGGACAAGCGAGTTCTCCTTGGGGTAACTATGGCCCCCGCTGCAATGAACACCTGCTCTGATCTCACACTACTGGCTGGGCAGGACAGCTTCTCCAGTGCAAACTCGGCAAGTTGCGACCACACATCAAGTTTGGCTGCCCAGTAGTCCAGCTGATCTTCTACGTGGTGTGGCAGAGTGCTGTCCAAGTAGACCACCACCTGCTGGTTCAGGGTTTTGCTCCAGGTCCAGTGGCTACTGTTGGTGAGTATTCTCCTCACTAGGCGGGTGAAGGAAGCTGCTCATCAAGGACTCCAGACTTAGGCTGCTGCTGATGGAGCTGCTTCTACTCCTACCCCCCCCACCTCAGCCATGGCAGTGGTATGTGAGCGATGAGGAATCCCCCGGTCAGACCTGCCATAGGATGGACGATGGCGCACATAGGCAGCGGCAAACTGACTAAATAGGATTTCTCTAAAATACGCGAGTTTCTCCTCCCTCTCGGCAGGTGGAAAAAAGGCATCCATTTTGGACCGGTAGCGAGGGTCTAAGAGGGTGGAGACCAGACAGATTTTGCAGCATCTGTTCCAGGACATGAAGCAGTGGAATGACGTTATTCATCCCATAGTCCTCCTCAAAGTGCCTGAGCAAACGGCAGGTGTCACGCATGAGCTACCACTGGCTGACATCAAAATAACACAGGGATGTACTACTGTCCGCTTGGATCATCAAAAAATTGTTAATGGCCCTTCTCTGTTCATAGAGTCAGTCCAACATATGGAGGCTGGAATTCCAACGGGTGGAAACACCGCATATCAGCCTATGTTGGGGGAGGCCGTTCTGCCACTTCAACTCAAGGAGGGTGTGCTTGACTTTGTATAAATGGATAAAGTGCATGCACAGTTTCCTGGCCATTTTTTTAATGTCTTGCAGATGGGTGGAAGACTTCAGGAACCTTTTGACAACCAGATTGAACTCGTCCATCATGCAGGGTGCATGGGTCATCCCTCCTCGGTGCAGCGCGGACACCATGTTCCTTTCATTGTCTGTCACCATGGTTCTGATTTGCAGTTGTCGCAGAGAAAGCCACACATTGATTTCTTGTTGCATGACGCGGAGCAGTTCCTCCCCTGTGTGACTTGTTTGCCCAGGCAAACCAGGTGTAAAAACTGTGCCATGCACATGTGGTATGATGGAGCAGCACTTAGACTTGTTGAGGCTGAGGTGGTGGTGGAGGAAGAGGTGAGACATTGGTGCAGGAACAGCAGTTTGACAACGTGGAGGAGAAAGTGGCGTCTCATGTCCAAGTTGCTGGTGTGGCTGGGCACGAAGCACATTCACCCAGTGGGCCGTAAAGGACATGTACCGTCCCTGACCGTAGTTATAGCTCCACATGTCTGTGCTGCCGTGCACCTTGGAAGACACCGATAAGCTCAAGGACTGGCCCACCTTCTGTTCTACATATTTATGCAGGGCTGGTACTGCCTTTATGGAAAAGAAATTACGGCTTGGGACTCTCCACCTCGGCTCGGCACAAGCCATTAGTTCTCTGAACGGTGCAGAGTCCAGCACTTGGAAAGGGAGGGACTGCACTACTAACAACTTGGACAGGAGCACGATCAGCTTCTGCACCTTAGGATGGTTGGACGCATACTGCTGTGTCTTGGCAATCGCCTTGGTGAACTACTGTTGGCGCCATGAGTGGCGAGGAGCAGAAGCATCTGGACCGGGAGATGATGGCAAAGACAAACAGCTCCCTTCTGCAGAGGTGGTGGAGCCTTGACTGGCGGAAATGGCATGCGTGCCACTGGGCGCTGTTGCTGCGGCAGGATGGACTACCACATCTGAGACATGTTTTTCCCAGGCCACTGGATGGTGACGCTGCATGTGTTGACGCATGACCGTGGTGCCAACGTTAGCTCCCTGGCCACGCTTCACTTTCTGCCCACAGATTTTACATATACACATGTTCAGCTCCTCTGGTGTCTTAGCAAAAAACTGCCACAATACCAGGTAGGTGATTTTACCGCCAACGCTCCGCACTGAGTGACTACTACCGCCACTGCCTCTGTGAGCCCCTGTGCCGCTACTTTCTTGGACCCGCGAAGCGGGTTTTCTACCCCTGGCCATTTGGCTCCCGACCTCGCACTGCTGCCACCCTGCTGACTCTACCGACTTGCTTGCTGCGCCGCTGCCTGATGCGCAAGCTGACACCCTCTTCTCCCGATGATGATGATGAAGCCCTTGCTTCACCCGGTTCCCAAGTGCGATCGGCTACATCGTCATCAATTTGTGTTTGCCCATCACTGCTATCCTCCTCAACGGTCTCAGTATGCAGAGCCTGCAACATAACCTCCCCTGCCACTCTCCACATCACCACTTTCCCGCCTACTGCAAGAAGCAGCGGATGTCTGCCCCACCTCTTCGCTGCCAAGTAGCTGCTGACTGCCCTCAAAGAGTTCGTCCTCGCTGTATAGTGGCGCTGAGCCCAGACCACAAAGTAGATCTCTGACCGAGGGAACCGAACGGGACAGAGGCGGGTTGAGGACAGGTGGGGGCCGCTGACCCGTTCCCGGGCCATGCCAACTAAGGGTTGTGTCTGACGTTCTCACCGAATCTTGGCTGGAATTGTCAGATGTCATCTGGGAAGAAGTGGATGACCTAGTCAACCAATCAAGAACCCTTGGGCTGCTGGTCAACACACGGAAGGTAGATGACACCGGCAGTTCTGGCCTCAGCGAGTCACCCCTGCTGTGACGTCCCCTTACTGTGCTGCGACCTGTGCCTGGTCCAGGAACGTTTGTGCCACTGCCACTCGCATGTGAAGGGCCTGCCACCTCTCTGTCTGACATACTGTTTGATCAAAAATTTTTATTATGCCTTGGGTAATTAACATGTAATTTAGGGCTTCCGGTTCCGGCGCGTCCATGAGGAGCAGCAAGGAGTGAGAGCTCTGGATGCGCTCCTTCTCCCAGAGCCGCTCCCCGCTACAAACTGGCGAACTTATCGGCACAAGTGAGTGCCTGAAGCAGCGCGTCAGCCTCAGAACCCAGAGCGACGCTAAAAGTGAGGCGGGGAGCCCGTATACCGCGCAGCAGTATCCCGGCCGCACATAACACACCTACCACGCGGCCGAGATGGCGCCCGACCCTCCGCGCTCCACAAACAGTGGGCACACAATCAGCGCAGCGGCAGCCCCCTCTCAGATCCAGGCGGAGGACCGGGCAGCAAACAGTGAGTGGGCCCCTGAAAAACAGCCACAGGTGCTGGGGGCAGATCGGGAGGCAGGAGGCATCATAGACCCGGAGCAGTATGAAGGGGAATCGTCCCTGGGGCAAAGAGACGAGTCAGGACAGTCTGGACAGGCCATACTCCCCCAGCCAACAGTAACTGCTAAAACAGCAGCAATCCCCTCATCGCAGCCCAGACAACAGAACTCACAGGGGGAACTTATCAATAACGCCCTGCAGCAGATGAGTGAGGGTACCCTTCTACGAGAACAGGACATTAAGGAAGCTGAACCTGGGGAGAGTGAGAAGGTGGACTCATCCAGGCATGCTATTGCACAGTCACAAGCAGCAGCACTCCAAGGGGGCCAGAAAGAATCCACCTTAGCTGCAATGTCAGGGGAGGAATATGAAGAACAAATTCCAGGCCTGGCAATATCCTGTAAATCTATGGCCATAGCAGTGGCCAAACTACTAGGTTGCGGTGTCCTCTTCAATGTCAGAGGCAGTCACAGCCTCACTTGCAGTCATCCGATCAGACATTGACAAACAGAGAGCTCAGATCTCTGATGTAGAAGAAAGGGTCAGTGGAGTGGAGGATGACCTGTTGGGAATGTGAAGCGCTATAGAAAACCTACTGAGGCGAACGGACTATCTAGAAAACAAAGTGGACGATCTGGAAAACAGATCATGCAGAAACAATCTGAGGATTGTGGGCCTAAGTGAGGAGATACAACAGAATAGCCTACCAAAGATATGCGCTGTAGAGATCCCTAGGTTGCTTGGTCTGGACACTGCCTTAAAAGTGGAAAGAGCCCACAGAACTGGACCACCAAGAGCGACGGCGACGAACGGGAAAATTCCCCCACCTAGAGCGGTGATAGTCAAGTACTTAGACTATGCAGAGAAATCTGCGCTAATGCAAGCATATCGCCTAAAGAAAAGCAAATTAACCTACAAAGGCCAACAACTATTACTATTTGCAGATTATTCAGCGGAAGTATCCAGGAAAAGGAAATGCTTCTCATCAATATGTTCCACGCTGGTAAAGAAACAGATACGATTTAATCTGCAATTCCCTGCAACTCTAAAAATTTTCCCAGATCAAGGAGCCCCGTTTATTTGTTACTCCTCAGAAGAAGCGGAACAATTCTTGGATGACTGGCTAAAGAACTCACATCACACAGACCATCAGGAGACTGACACAGCATCTAAGAGACAAAATGATCTACGAAGATTCACTAGGGGGAGCCAAAGTTCCAGGAACAGCGATGAAGCAGCACAGCCTGGACGGTATCGAACGCTGAGGAAGAGATGAGTATATATAACTGTGGACCTGGACTTTTCTTTGTGATGGGCTTAGGCCTGAGTCACAATTAGAGAGGGGATAGGGGGAAGATGTTATCTGCTTACCATCCAGATGGACATTTCTCTTTAGGCGGCAGATGACACACGAACCAGAGATAAGGGTTTTCAGGCAAAGGGAAGGTTGTGTTTAATTGTGTTGCGATTTGTTCAAACAGAGGGGGGATGCTAGGAAATCGGGGCATTTAGAAAGAGAGAATCCCATACTAAACTGTAGGTTTGATTCAACTCTCCGTGAGAGCAAACCACAAAAATAAAAACATTTCTGAATAAGGAGGGGGGGGGAGGTGCGAAAAAGAAATAGAGGAGTATTTTTGCTTCTGCTGCAGGCCTAAGTCACGATGAGTCAGGGGAGTAGGGCGGGAAGGGACAGGTGGTTAAAACTGATTGCTCTTTTTGGTGAAGAATGAGGATTCAGCCTCGCCGTAAGGTGGACGAAAAAAGAGAAGTCCGCAAAGAATAGCAAGGGAATCCGATAAGGTGTTACAAGGTTTTGGTTCTAAGGGACGGTTTGTTCGGAGAGGGTTAAGGGGTTTGCATTCTTACTCTGTGTATTATAAAGGATGGGGCCGTAGGAGGTAGTTAAATATAAAAATTGTGTCATGGAACGTGAAGGGGCTGCGCTCGCCCCAAAAAAGAATGCTCATTCTGAGGCATTTAAAGAAGTTGAGAGCAAATATTGCCCTACTACAGGAGACACATTTGACAGAAAATGACTTCCCGAGATTGAACAAACTTTGGTTGGGTGAAGTTAAAGGATCAGCAGCAATGAAGGGTAGAGCAGGGGTGGTGGTACTAATCAATAAAAACATGGCACTTAAATTTTATCAACCGAATCGGATACAGATGGCAGGTTCCTCAAGATAAAACTAGAGACACCGGCAGGATTATTAACAGTGGTCAACATATATGCCCCGAACAATCCTGATAAAAAATTCTTCAATGATTTAGAAAGTAAACTAATACAGGACGCGGAGGGAGCGATTCTGGTGGGAGGGGATTTCAATTGCACTATGAACAACCTGGAAGACAGGAAGAGACATAACAATCTCATTTTACCCGAGGACAGGAAGGTAACGATGTTACAATAACAGGGTGTGATAATCTGGGTTTAGTGGATGCATGGAGACATAAACATCCATGGAGAGGGAATATCCCCATTTCTCCCACGCACATGGTTCATGGTCGAGATTGGACTACCTCCTGGCCAACCAAGGACAGTAAGATTGACGGAGTCGGTTGACATTGGGGACTTGGTCATTTCTGACCACTCCCCGGTGTCCATCACCCTACATGAGACATTCCCGGAGGAAAAGACATAATTTGGGACTGCCACCCCACTCCTAGCAGAATGAACAATTTAAGGCCCTGGTAGTTCAGTGGTGAGAGAATGTGCAAGATAACGGGATGCACAAAAAACGCCCCCATTTATTTTGGGATGCGGGGAAACAGATACTCAGAGAAAAATATGGCCTACTGCACTAAAAGAGAAAGGCGAGGGGGCAGATTTTAGTGGAGCAACCGAACGGGTGAGACATGCGTACACGACCTTTGTATCAAATCCAACTATAGATAACAAAAATCACTGGATAAAATCCAAAGAGCTCTACAAGATGCACCAAAAAAGGATTGAATCGTTACGCTTTTGACCAGTTTTAAAGGGTTTCTCTATTTAAATTTGGAAACAAAGCTGGAAAGTTAATGGCAGGATTGGTAAAAGGGAGGAGAGGGATAACGAATATTGTTAGCTTAAAAAACAGTTCATGGGATGTGAAGAAAGGGCCAAAAGAAATCAATGATATCTTACAACAATATTATAACAAGCTATATACCCAATCAGATTCCAACCCCATTAAAAGGTCAAAGCTTCTTGAGAAACATTTCTCTCCCCCAAACTCTCGGATATGGATAAGAAACATCTAAACACGGAAATAGAGGAAGAAGAGATAAACAGGGGTCATAGCCCCAACTACCAATCTAAAAAGGCCCCAGGGCCTGATGGTTTACCGGGGGAGCTGTATAAAATTATGCGAGAAATGTGGATACCAGCCTTGAAACAGGTCTTTAGGGACATAATAGAAAGGAAGACGATGTTAAGTTCAGGGAATACAGCCTACATCAAAGTTCTATACAAAAAAGGGAAGGACCCAAGCAAGGCAGAGTCGTACAGCCCCATTTCGTTGATTAATCAAGACATCAAAATATTTCTAAAAATAATGGCCAATAGATTGGTGGGATTTATGCCTACCCTGATTGGGGATCACCAAATGGGTTTTATACAGGGAAGGTCTGGGGTAAAAAATATTAGGGCTGTTCTGTCCACCCTGGAAGCAAGGAAGGAAGGAAGATAGGCACCAAAAACCCTGCGCTATTGGCAATCGACGCTGAAAAAGCGTTCGACAATGTCAACTGGCATTGGCTCAATTTGGTCTTAGATAACATGGGAATAATGGGTATGTTCCGGAATTATATTGATGCTATGTACAGCCTACCCCAAGCTAGGATAAATACCCCCGGGTTTCTTGTCCTCTCCTATATTCCTTCAAAAAGGCACCAGACAAGGCTGCCCTCTATCGCCCTTACTGTTTAATCTAGCTTTAGAACCTCTGGCCCAGCACCTGATTCGGACTAATATATTTCAGGGAATACCAGTAGGACGGAAGGAGATGAAATTGGTCTGCTTTGCAGATGATATGCTGCTGTTCATGAGCGATCCTAGAACACAAGTTGCAAAAGTCTTAGAGGTACTCGAGGAGTTTGGATCTTTCTCGGGATTTAGGGTAAATCGAGAAAAGTGTCAGCTGTTACAGCTAGGGAATAAAGGGGATATCCAGCAAAAAGATGTAGGAGTAGAGGTAGTGAAATCTCACTTAACATACTTGGGCATAAAAATTGGGTATAGATCGTCAATGGTGTATACTTTGAACTATAAACCATTGATAGTGAAAATAACAGAGGATCTAGACAGATGGAGAGACCTCCCTCTATCGCTGATGGGACGGATCCAGCTTATCAAAATGGTAAGTTTTGCACGCTTGCTTTACCCGATTGAAAAAATACCAGTATTAATTAGGCACATGGACATCAACACCCTGAGAAGGGCGTTCACTAAATTTATATGGTGGGGCAAGCAGTCAAGGATAGGGATTAGAAAACTAATGTCGAGTAGGGGGCACGGGGGTGCATAACTTCCTAATATTAGAATGTACAATGTGGCAGCGATGTGGAGGCACATTAGGGACTGGATTGATAAAACAGAATATTATTCCAACCTGGATCTAGAAAGACAATTGGCACATCCACACACTTTAGTCGCATTGTTACAAATGCCCTACAGGTCCCATCCCCCGGAGGTGAAACAAAGTGTAATATTAAGAGACACCCTAGCAACATGGAGACACGTTAGAAAACTATATAAAAGACCCATGTTTGTGTCGCCAGAGTTACCCCTTTGGGAAATGCCCGGATTCCCTGCAGGTAGGGAAAACAAATTGTTTCAAGAATGGAAAGACAAAGGTATACAGAAATTAAAGGATATAGTGTTGGAGGGAGAGGGAACACTGATGTCATGGAACCAACTTAGAGAGAAGTTTGCCCTGGAACCACGCCATGTATTCCAGTTCATGCAAATCAGGAATTACTGCAGCTCAGCCATCTCTAATCTGCGAATGCTAGAAGAGACGGGGGAATTCAAGGAGCTATGCGGCATTAGGGGGTGCAGAGGCCTTTTGTCACGGCTATACTCTGTCTTGAATAGTAAAGACTCAGAGGGGTTAGTAAGTTCCATGTTCAAGAGCTGGGAAATTGCTTTACAGGATAGCAATCTCACGAGGAAGATACTGAGAGGCTTTGATATGGTTAGGAAGGCCACAGTAAATTTTCTGTGGAGGGAAGTTCTATTTAGGATTGCACACAAAGCGATATATGCCTTTGATATTCCCTATCGACACAACTCTCAGTATTGGACCAAGTATCCAAAATGCCACACGGAAAAAGCAGATCTTTATCATGCTATATGGACATGCCCAGGGGTAGAAGACGTGTGGAGGTACACCAGGGATTTAATTAAAGAAATATGGAACATAACAGTTCCTATGTCACCACAATGCTTCATTTTCCATTATATTGAAAAGACAGGAAAACGGGAGGAGCACAAAGAGGGGATAATATCTGACAGGGGCGTTCATGTGTTGCTCTTAGCAGTCAAAAAATGCCTACTGCGACACTGGATCAAACCTTCAGTACCAGAGAGGGAAGAAGTGATAGAGTGCCTCAGGCAAGTGTTCTATTTGGAAAAGTTAGATGCGGAACGAGAGAAGGATAAATCGGCAAAAGTACTTTTTGGAAAGTGGAAACCCTTTATATCTAAAGTATTTACAGACTCCAAAATAAAAGAACTTATGGAACCCTTCAAATATTCGGAATATTATCTGACGGAGAAATTAAAGGGAGGCTTGGGTCGCCTAGATATTGATACACAGAGACAATAGAATGCAAGGGAATTGTTGAGGGATGGGGAGATGTTGGGTTGGTTGGGGGGGGGTTTGGGGTGAAAATAGAAAATTGCGGAAGCTGTTGAAGGGCTTAATAGTGATTTTGTATGTATTTCCACCTTTATGTCTGTTTACATTATACAAGTAGAGATGTGTGAAGTACATGTTAATCTATGTATTTCAATGATGTTGTTGAGAGACTTTAAATGATGGTCGAAGAAAACATGTTATATTTCACTGTTTCTGTTAATAAGATATATAAAAAAAAAAAACAAAAACATGTAATTTAGGCGTATATGGGACCAAAAAATAGTCACCCTGTATTTTAGTCCAAATTACCCCACAATCAAGGGGATATATTAAGCCTTTGGTATGAAATACACTACAGAAAAAACAGATGTAATTTAGGCGTATAAAGGACCTAAAAATACAGACACCCTGTATTTTAGTCCAAATTATCCCACAATCAAGAGGTTAAATTAAGCCTTGGGTACGAAAAACACTACAGAACAAACAGATGTAATTTAGGCATATTTAGGACCAAAAAATACAGGCACCCTGTATTTTACTCAAAATAACCCCACAATCAAAAGGTTAAATTAAGCCTTGGGTATGAAATATCGTACAGAACAACCAGATGTAATTTAGGTGTATATAGGACCAAAAAATACAGACACCCTGTATTTTACTCCAAATTACCCCACAATCAAGAGGTTAAATTAAGCCTTTGGTATGAAATACCGTACAGAACAATCAGATGTAATTTAGGCGTGTATGTGACCAAAAAATAGAGACACCCTGTATTTTAGTCCAAATTACCCACAATCAAGAGGTTAAATTAAGCCTTGGGTATGAAATATCGTACAGAACAACCAGATGTAATTTATTCGTATATAATACCAAAAAAATACAGACACCCTGTATTTTAGTCCAAATTACCCCACAATGAAGAGGTTAAATTAAGCCTTGGGTATGAAATACCGTACAGAACAACCAGATGTAATTTAGGTGTATATAGGACCAAAAAATACAGACACCCTGTATTTTAGTCAAAATTACCCCACAATCAAGAGGATAAATTAAGCCTTAGGTATGAAATACCCTAAAGAACAACCAGATGTAATTTAGGCGTGTATGTGACCAAAAAATAGAGACATCCTGTATTTTGGTCCAAATTACCCCACAATCGAGACTTTAAATTAAGCCTTGGGTATGAAATACGGTACAGAACAACCAAATGTAATTTAAGCATATATAGGACCAAAAAATACAGACACCCTGTATTTTAGTCCAAATTAACCCACAATCAAGAGGTTAAATTAAGCCTTGGGTATGAAATACAGTACAGAAAAAACAGATGTAATCCAGACATGTATGGGGCAGAAGTACATCCACTCTGGACTTTTGGGAGAATACCCCAAAGAACTAAAACAAAATTATAACGCTGGTTGAGTAACAAGTGTGTAAATGACACACACTTGAGATGGTCTTTCCCCCCAATCGCTGATAAAACGAGTTTATTTTATAATGAGTTCAATATAGCGCAGGAGCAGCAGCAGCAGCAAGATGCTAATGATAGGACACACAGTGAGAAGTGAGAGAATCTAAGATGGCATCCGTATGTATAAGGCTGCTGGTCACTGATTGGCTTCATTTATTATTATTATTATTATTATTTATTTTTGAGCGCCCTTGGTTCCAGGGCGCTGTACATTCAGGTTTCATACATAACATAGGTCAAACAAGTACAAAGGTGACAAATTACTAACTAACAACTGGTACAGAAGGAGTGAGATCCCTGCCCGCAAGGGCTTACACTCTAAAAGGAAGGTGGGAAGAGACAGAAGGTGAGGGGCAAACATGGTTGTGGATAGTGTAGTGACAGCAGGGTTATTGTTGGTTGTAGGCAATCCTGAAGAGATGGGTTTTCAGGTTGCTTTTGAGGCTGGTGAGAGTGGGGGAGAGTCTGAGGTGTTGGGGCAGTGAGTTCCAGAGTGTGGGTGAAGCACGAGAGAAGTCTTGGAGACGGTTGTGTAAGGAGCTGATAAGGGGGAGAGCAGAGAAGAAGGTCCTGTGAGGAGTGGAGGTTGCGTGACGGGAGATATCTGGAGATTAGAGCAGAGATGTATGGAGGGAATGGTTATGGAGAGCCTTGTAGGTCAAGGTTGCTAACTTGAACTGGATTCGCTGGGCAATGGGAAGCCAGTGAAGTGATTGGAAGAGGGGAGCGGCAGAGGAGTATCGAGGCGAGAGGTGAATCAGACGGGCAGCAGAGTTAAGGTTGGATTGGAGGGGAGCGAGGGTGCGAGCTGGGAGGCCACAGAGTAAGAGATGTTGCAATAGTCTAGGCGTGAGAATGATGAGGGCATGGACGAGCATTTTTGTGCTTTCGAAGTTAAGGAATGAACGGATACGGGAGATATTTTTCAGGTGGTATGGCTGGCAGGTGGAGGTGAGGGTTTGGATGTGCGGTTTGAAGGACAGATTGGAGTCAAGGGTTATCCCAAGGCAGCGGACTTGTAGAGCTGGTGAGAGAGTGTAGCCATTGACTGTGATAGAGAGATCAGGTGGAGGGATGGAGTGGGACGGTGGAAAGATGATGAATTCAGTTTTCTCCACGTTTAGCTTCAGGAGAAGTGAGGAGAAGTAGGAGGATATGGATGAAAGACAGTCAGGGATCCGGGAGAGTAGAGAGGTAATATCTGGGCCGGAGATGTAGAGTTGGGTATCGTCAGCATACAGATGGTATTGAAAGCCATGCGATGCTATTAGTTGACCCAGCCCAATAGTGTAGATAGAAAAGAGTAGTGGGCCCAGGACAGACCCCTGGGGTACACCAACAGAGAGCAGGCAAGAGGAGGAGGTGGTGCGTGAGTGAGAGATGCTGAATGTCCGATCAGTGAGGTAGGAGGATATCCAGGAAAGGGCCAAGTCCGTGATGCCGAGGGAGGAGAGGATTTGTATGAGGAGTGAGTGGTCGACAGTGTCAAAGGCGGAGGACAGGTCTAGGAGGAGAAGCACAGAATAGTGGCGTGAGGCTTTGGCAGTTGCTAGGTCGTTGGTGACTTTGGTTAGGGCGGTTTCTGTAGAGTGGTGGGGTCGGAAGCCAGATTGGAGCGGGTCAAGGAGAGAGTTGGTGCACATGTCATTGAGGGTGTTCCTTTCTTCCTCCCAGAGTTCTCTGCCCCATGTCATGCCATGTGCTCGCGGCCATTTTCCCCAAAAAAAAAAGACGCTTCGTTCCTGCGAAGTACCATAAACTTCGGCTTCGTGAAGAACCGAAGTTTTCCTGAAATTCTAAACGAATTCTACTTCGTTAGAATCGATTCGCCCATCTGTAGTCCTGTTCACTAAAATATTGGTTCAACTACTTATGTCTTCTGGCAAATTTTATCCTGAGGGTCCATAAGGGCATCTGTGCTGGCTTTGGGGTCATGCTGCGGTAAAGGACAGCGATAGTCAATGTCCTGTTCACTAAAATATTGGTTCAAATGCTTATTTCTTCTGGAAAATTCTATTCTGATAGTCCATAAGGGCAACTGTGCTGGCTTTGGGGTCATGCTGCGGTAAAGGACAGCAATAGTCAATGTCCTGTTCATTAAAATATTGGTTCAAATACTTATTTCTTCTGGCAAATTTTATTCTGAGAGTCCATAAGGGCATCTGTGCTGGCTTTGGGGTCATGCTGCGGTAAAGGACAGCGATAGTCAATGACCTGTTCACTAAAATATTGGTTCAAATACTTATTTCTTCTGGCAAATTTTATTCTGAGGGTCCATAAGGGCATTTGTGCTGGCTTTGGGGTCATGCTGCGGTAAAGGACATCAATAGTAAAGGTCATATTGAAAAAAAGCGTATTTCACAAGCAACAAGGCAATCAAAATGAGCAGCAGTTAGTGGGTGGCCTATCTCCTTGAACCACTTTCCAATTCAAAAGTGAGCAACTTCCTTCCACCCACACAAATTAACAGTAGAATGCAGGAATTTGAGAGAGGGCTCGTTGACCAACTGGGGACATCTGTTGCATCTTTTTCACTTTCTAATGTCACGGTGGAACAACGTCAGCAACGTGACAGCAGTAGAATGGCAAGTAGCTGTAGCAGCAACAGCATTGAAAAAATTCTTGTTTGGAATAGTCAATTTCTTATTGCGAATTTGTATTTTGAGTGTCCATAAAGGCATTTTTGCTGGTTTTGGGGTCAGGCTACTTTTAAAGGGATGCCAGGAGTGCCAGTAGGGCAGTACTCCTGTCAAGGGCCCTAATCAAAAAGGGGCCTGGTGATATGTTTAAATTGGAAGAAGTAATGGGTGGGCGCCCCATTTCATTTAGCTGCATGTGGCCATGAAACGGTTAATAGCGTACTGACGGCAGCCCTGGCTCCCACCACACCCACTCTAACTACGGCCCTACCAGATGAACCGCGGTGTTCCCCATTGGGATGTTCTTGCTGCCACCACATATATGTGTTCTTGGGCCCTAGTGAAAAAAGTGATAGGGGGCTCCTGCAAGTTACCACGTGTCATTTCCAATTCCGGCATCTTCTTATGTGTCAAAGGAACCCCATAGCAGCTGTTACTGCTGCACCTCATATAGCTACGCATTCCTCAACTTTCAGTTAGCCATTGAAAGGAATGAATTATTTTAGCCTGTGAATGTTTTTCTGTGACTTTTAGAGCCTAATTGTCTTAAATACGATGTACCATGTATCCAGTTTACTGTTGTGGATGGTTATTCCAGCTTTCCCTCACCTTTTTGGGTATAAGAATGAACGTGGTCATCCTCTCCCATAGACTTTAATGGGAATCGACGATCGATCAAGATCGTAAATTGGCGCGATATCTCTCAAAATCGGCAATCGCCTAGATCGCGATATTTTTACTACTCGCTCATCACTATTTATTATATGAACTAATATTATTATTAGAGCCTCTTGAGCTAAATTGGTTCTATTTTCAATATAATCTACATAATAACCTAAACCTTGTTTATAGGTGCGATAGAGCTATTTGTTCCCTACCATTCTCTGCAGGACTATTTTTGTCTGCAGTCTATGGAATAATATATCAACCGATACAGAAATAATTTATCATAGTGCACTGAGGGTCCATAAGGGCATCTGTTATGAATTTGGGGTCATGCTGCTGTAAAAGTCACCAATAGTAAAGGTCATATTGAAAAAAAGCGTATTTCACACGCAACAAGGCAAACAAAAGGAACAGCAGTTATTGGGTGGCCTCCCTCCTTGATCCACATTCCAATTCATCGATTATAAGTTGTGCAACGATTGTGTCTTCCCCAGTATGATCCTGTGGAATCCAACCACTAATGTTGCCTAGATAAATCTTTAGATTGAAAAAGGCTAGGTAAGAGAAGAGATCTCAGTGTCTCTTTTAGATACAAAATGGATGTTATCATCAACTTGTCTATTTAGAGCTTGAGCTTCTGCCTCTCCTCGCTGCCCTGGGTAGAGGATTATAATGGGTGAGCTGACTAGCTAAGAATAGTGGGAAACATAGTGTGGAAAAAAGCATCAATACAGATATTTCAGTGTGCCACATTCCAAATTAAGCAGAGCTGATCAGGCAATGGCTTGCTGGAGCTAGTAATTAAAAAAAAGTAGAAGTATAGAAGAAAAGAATATGAATATTAGGAATGGATTTCCACTCGCAAATTTTGATGTGTCAGAAAAAGCATCTCTGAAAACGTATCAGCCCACCATATGAGGTGGAAACAGTCCTTTCATTTAAAATGCCACCTAAGGATTTGAAAATGTTGACAAATTGGTGGTCATGGATGTCTATCTTTTAAAGCTTCAAAGTGCTAACTAAAGTCAACCAACATGCAAAGCAACTCAAGCAGCTGGAACAAATGGTAGCAGCTATGGAGAAGGACAATGAGCTCCTACACTCATGTCACCAAAAGCCGATCAAAGCAGATAAGTTAATAGAGGAAGAAAACTAGGACTTAAAAAATCGGTTGAGAAGATATTAATAAACAAGATACATATTACCACTATCTCAAAAGACTTACCTCTTTCAGAACAATTAGCACTAGTAGGGAAAAAAATCTCTGAAATACTAGAAATACCTGACCCATTAAAAATTCCATGGGCATACCTCCTTGAAAACATTACAATAATATAGCACTTCTTATGTTTCATAGTTTCATAGTTTGTAAGGCCAAAAAAAGACAAGACGTCCATCCAGTTCAGCCTGCTATGCTAAGGTGTTGATCCAGAGGAAGGCAAAAACCCCCAATGAGGTAGAAGCCAATTGTCCTCATTTTAGGGAAAAATTCCTTCCCGAATCCAATCTGGCAATCAGAAAAATCCCTGGATCAATGACCCCTCTCCTGAATCCTAGACACTATAACTTGTTATATTATTACGCTCCAGAAATGCATCTCAACCATTTTTGAACTCCGTTATTGAATTCACCATGACAAGTCCCTCTGGCAGAGAGTTCCACAGCCTCACTGCTCTTACAGTAAAGAATCCCTTTCTATGTTTATGTAGAAACTTTCGTTCCTCAAGACGTAGAGGATGCCCCCTTGTTCTAGATACAGCCCTGGGTATAAATAAATCTTGGAGAGATCTCTATACTGACCTTTGATGTATTTAAACATATTTATTATGTCCCCCGAAGCCGTCTTTTCTCTAAACTAAATAACCTAATCTTGCTAATCTTTCTGGGTAATGTAGTCCACCCAGTCCTTTTATTATTTTTGTTGCCCGCCATTGTACATGTTCAAGCTCTACAATATCTTTCCTGTGCACTGGTGCCCAAAACTGTACACAATATTCCATGTGTGGTCTAACCAGTGACTTGTATAATGGGAGAATAATGTTCTCATCATGTGCCTCTATTCCCCTTTTAATGCACCCCATGATCCTATTTGCTTTGGCTGCTGCTGCCTGACACTGGCTGCTACAGTTAAGTTTACTGTCCACTAGGATTCCCAAGTTATGATAATAAACATAAAGTGATGCACACATATCAAAGTAAATTAAATCTTAATATCCAAGGACACAAATATTTAATTTGCTTAAAATGGTCAGTTTAGCTAGGCTCTTATACCCAATGCAAAACTTGCTTTTTTGGTACAACAGAAAGATTTGAAATCCGCATCAAACAAATTAATCTGGAGAAATCTGATTATTACAATTTTCCCAAAGAATATAAATCAAAAAGAGGTGGAGGACAAGTTACTACACAGCTATAGATATAATCTGGTATGTGCATTCAGGTAAGGCTAGGTTCACATCACGTTTATGGTGTACAGTTAATGTGTATTAATTCACCCTCTATTCTCTGATATAAGTATGTATGCTGCAAAAAATATGTGTAGAATAGCACAGGGGCCTACGCTATTCTATACAATGGCAATCAGAAAAAAAAATGTACAGTATATGTTAAACATATACAGGCAGTCCCCGGGTTACAAACGGAATAGGGACTGTAAGTTTGTTCTTAAGTTGAAATTGTATGTAAGTTGGAACAAGTATATTTATTAAATGTAATTCCAGCAAAAAAAAATGTTTAGTTTTGGATAGTACAGGGAAAAAATTTTTTACATTTGTCTTGTGTCTGTGCCCTTTTTTGGGAAAATTTCCCCCAAAACTTTCTGAAATTCCATTTTGCAGCTGGGGCATCCCGGCACTTATTTTATCATGGGGCGTGACTAAAGTTTTTTAAATTTGTCACCCAAAGCCCCAAAAAGTCCCCTTTTGGTTAAAAGGGGGACTATGTAAGTTGGAAAAAATTGTAAGGGGGGGTCCCCCTTTGGATTGGTTTTTTACAAGGGGAGTAGGGGTGAGGGAAACGCACTTTTTGGCATTTGCCCCAGGAATCCATTTAACAAATATTCAGGGCATTTTAATTAAAGGGTTATTGCCTTTTTTTTTCCAAAATTTTAATTTAATATTCAAAAATTATTGGGGGGGGGGGGCTTTGGGCCCTCCCCATGTAGGAGAGAAAGTCGCAGCCTGCCCCGAGCTCCTCCGGGGACTTTAAATTTTAAAGCGGAAAAAGCATTTAAAAAAAGGGGAAATACACGAGCCAAGAAGATGGCGGGCAGCCGCCGGAAACCATTTAAAGGAGGCACGGGCACCCCAAATTTTAAAAATTTTTTCACCCCCCCTAAAAGGGGTTTAAAAAGGAAAGGAAAAGGGCCCGCATCTCCCCCCGCGGGGGGAACCCCCCGGGCCCCGGACCCCTTGCCAGCCTCTCCCTCTGCACGGCGCCCCGCGGCCCCCGGGAAAAGACAGCTCCCGGCTGGGGACGTGACAAAGGGGAAACCAGAACCTCAAAAAACCGGGCAAACCCGCATGTGGCCCAGCCCCGAGGGAAGAAGAGGAAAAGGGGAAAAGGACCCAAGAAACCCCCAATGCGATTTTCAGAGCCCGCTTTTCCAAAAAAGGGCCGCCGCGACCCACCCCCAGGGCCCTTTTCGATGGGAATGCTGGTTTGGGGAGGGAAGGGGAAACAAGCGGCCAAAACGCAGGTCATGCAGGGGGGACGGAAAATCCCCATTTCTCCGGGGACTCTCAAAATTTCCCCGGGCCCCGCCCGTGGGAGTGCAAGCCGCCCCCGGAGGAAAAGGCCACACGCCGCGCGGCCAAAACCTTGCAGTTTTTCCGGGGGTTTCATCATAGGGGAAAATTTTTAACGACCCCCCCCCAAAAATTGGCCCCTTAAAATTTGGGGGCCCCGGGGGGGCCCCACACCCCCCGTTACCCCCGGGCGCAACCCCACCCTCCTTCCTACTGTCGACCCCCTTTCCCAAAATCAGGAGCTTGCATTTGGGTGCAGATTTTTTAAAGCTGATCAAGACCCAGTTTTGGGCCTGATGCCCAGGGCTGGGCCCCACCCACAGGACTTTTGGTTTCCCAGTGAGACCCTGCCGTGGTGGCCCCTTTCAATTCAAAAGAGATATTAACCCCCACTTCGAAAAAGATCGGGAATGAGTGAGGGCCAATGGGCCCTGGGAAACCCCACAACCAGCCCCGATGATTTAACCCAACCCTTCACCGGCAGGGGTCGGACTCAACACCTGCTCCCCCCCTGATGAGGTTTTGGGCATTCCCCTCCCACCCGGCAGGGGACCTTGTGAGTGGGGGGTGCCCGGGGCCGGGGTGACAGAAAACGGGGGGCCCCCCCTGTTTCCCTGCCCTTTTAAAACTGGGTTCCTCTAACGGGAAACCAGGCCCGCGACAGTGGGCCCCACACGGGGCCCCGGGCTTCAGGGGCTTCTAGTCCAAACACCTCAAACCTGGGGGGGAAATTCTTTCACCTTTGTTTTTTTAAAGAAAATGCTCCCCACTTGACTAGGTCGCCACCCCCTTGGCTTAAAAGTTTTCCCCCTAACTTTCCTTTTCCCCGAAGCGATCCCTTGTTTTCCGGGAATATCAAACCCTTGAATGCGGGCTTTCCCCCAAAATTCCCCTCAAAGCTTGAAAAATGCAACTAAAGGCCCGGAGATCAGCAACGTGGCAAAAAAGGGAACCTGCCCCCGGCCCAACAAAAGGGTAAAATTCTCCCCAAAACAGGGTGCAAAAAACTAGAAAAAAAAACCAAGAATCAACGACGACTCTTATCACTAGTCTCCAGTCCACGATAGCACAACTCCTATCACCTGCAGCTCTATTCACAGTAGTTTAGGGGAAAATGGAGTCGTCGAAACAATGTCAAAATAAGGGGTCCCCCGGGGAACAAGTTAAAACGGGGGGACTTACTCTCCCGGGAATTACAAAAAATTTTCAAACCTTTTGGGCAGCCCCGGGAAAGGGAAACCTTTACCCGAATTTGCCCGAGCCCACAGGGCTCTCCCCCCCTCGAGTCTGGATGTGACCCCGACCCAAGAGACGTCATTTCCCGAAGTGCCCCAAATTCCCAACCTTAAAGAAGGGGTTTTATGAAAAAAGGGCCCTTGTTTGGGGCCAACAAATAGAATATGAAGGGCAAAGAATTGGGAAACTCTTCCCGGGATCTTTCTAGTTTCCCCCTTTTGGGATGAGGGGTTCGCACTTAAGCCGGGTTCTCTCTACCTGAAAGGGCCAGAAAGCATACTTTAACGGGGGGGGTTTCCCCCCTTTCCCCCCTACAATTAAAAACACCAGGAAAAATTTCCCTTCCTTTCCTTACGTTTCTCCGGAGGATTTTCCCAACCCTTTTTGTCAAACCCCTGGATCTTCCAGAGTGATTTCTCCAGACTGGATTTTCCGCTCCCCTTTTCCCAAGTCACCACCCGGGGCTTTTTCCCCAGGATGCCCACCTTCGGGGGCCCCTCCCGGAAACCCCAAAAGTCTGGGAAAAGTTCGTGAGACAGGGAACCCAGATACCCAAAGCTTCCAGACTGGGGCCCACAAAATTTGATTCCCTAGGGATGGGGGTCCCAAAAATGGGTATAGTATAACCCTTTTGGGAAATTTTTTCTTCTCTTTTTATAACTTAGAAGCCCGGACATTGAGTACAGGGGCTAATTTTATAAAATTTTTCCCCATTTTTTTAGACGCCCTATTGAGTTTAAATTTTTTCCCTTGTTACGGTCCCTTTTGGCCCTGAAAATAAGTGCACAAATATTTCAAAAAATCCCTTTTTGTTGTACTGTTGCGGGAATGACCCGGATAAAAAGTATTTCCTACCGACCCTTCTTTTTCTTTACTAAAAACCTTTCCCCAAACTTTTTTTCCTCCCCTTCATTCCCAAACCCCCTTCCCAAAAATTTTTTTTTTTTTTCTCTTTTTCTTTTTCCCTTTCCCTTCCTTTTCCCCCCCTTTTCCCTCTCTTTTTCCCCTCCTTTTTCCCTTTCCCTGACCCGGGGTTTTAGTCGGGGGCCCCTCATTTGAGTAAAAAAAATGTCCCGGGGGAGCGGGGGGGCGTAGTTCATACTAAATTCCTCCCTTTTGATACCACCCCTTTCCCCCCTTTGTTTTGGCCCCTTTTGGGGTTAGTAAAAATGGCCCTCCCAAGCTTTTTTCCCGGGAAAAATTAGAGGGTTTTGGCCTTTCGTGTTGGGCCCCTTTGTTTCTTTTAAACACCCTCTTTGTTCCTATTTTAAAAAAGTGTTTTTTTGGGACGAGTCAGAGGGAAATTATGTTTCCAACTTGGGAATCTTTTTTAAGTGGGGTTTTTTTTTAAATTTGCAAAAGGGTTTTTTAAAAAAGGTCAGGGGGGACCCCCTTTAAGGGTAAAGGGGAAAAAATTTCCCCAAAAAAAGGCGTTCAAAAATTCTGGTTCCATTTTGCACAAACAAAAAAATCCCAAAATCGAATTGCCTTAAAGGGAAACCCACCTCCCCCTCTTCCCATATACAGTCTTTTTCAAAAACCGTTTTTTTCCCTGCCTGGTGCCAAAAAAAGTAGTCATCGGGGGAAAGTTAAAGGGGTTGCCATTTTCTTTCCAAGGTCCCTCCCAAATCACAGTCTTTTAGACACGTTTGGGGAATGAAGACCTGGGTTTCTCTCTTTGTTAAAAATTTTACCCTACGGGGGCCCAATGTACACCCAAAAAATTATCTTTGCCCCTAACACGGGGCAAATTTTTTTCTCACCAAAAACCTGGACACCCTTTCCCCTTTGCTTTGCTCGGGGAAACGATTATCCTTTTTTGGGGGGCCCTTTTGAATCTGGCTCTCAACCCTTTACTAGACACATCTACGGGCCACTCAGCGGTTTTCTTTTCCCACGCAAAAATAAAAAAAGAAAAATTTCCCCCAGGGATATGAAACTGACCCGGGGTCTGGAGGATTTTGAAACCCCCCAAAGAGATGGGAGATTAAATTCAAATCTCCCCCACCTAAGTCCAACTCCAGGATCGATTTATCCTTTCCCCCCCCCAAAACCCAAACCCCCCTTTTTTTTGCTTTTATGTAGAAAGGGGCCTCAAAAGGGAACATAGTACATTCGGATCATGCCCCAAACCCAATTGTGACCCTTGCTCTCCCAAATTTTCGTCGCTCGGATTTGCATGGAGACTAAATGATCCCCTTTTGTCAGACCCCCCTGTGTCTTCAAAATTTGCAAAAGGCTATTGACGATTTCGCCTCGGTGCACGTATTGGACACCACCTCTCCTCAAACCCAGTGGTAAGGCTTTTTAAGGTGTTCGAGAGGAATTTATAAAAACACGGATTCCCTTAAAAAAGAGCTTTTTTAAAAATCCAGCCCCTATTGCCCGCAGCTAGACTCACAGGAAAGGATCCTTTAAGGCTTTCGGGTTTGGGAGTCGGACTTAGAGCTCTAAATCATACTAGCCCATGGTTTCCCCCCCTTTTTAAAATGGAGAAAACAAAAAAGAGGAAATGGGAAAAGCTTATCCTTTTGTTTTTTTTATGTCTGGGAGTAAAAAAACCGGGTTAAATTCCCGGGCCCGAGGGGTTGGGGAAAAAAGGGGCGTCATTTTTATCCCTAAATTTAAAGACTCTGGGGGGCCCCGTACAGAAATTTTTACGGAGGAGTTTCCTGAAAAATCTTTCAAAAATCCCTTTTCCTCACAAATTAAAAACCTCCCGACCCCAAAAAAACCTTACGGATCAAAAAATTTATTTACCCAAAAACCGGCCTTTTTCCCACTTTCTCCCCCTCTCATTCTCCCCGCCCCCTGGGGGGAACCCCTTCCCCCAAAACAGGAGCTCCCCAAGGGGCTATATCTTGGTTGGCCCTCGGGGTAAGACCCCAAAGGCCCCAGCAGGGTTTCACTCCCATTATTTTTAAGCCCAATTAAAAAGGGGAGGATTTTTAAACAAAACCCCTCTTGGCTTTTTAATGTGCCCCCCTTAAAACCTCCCCTTTCCCCGCCCCCCTTCCCTTTCTGAGGGTCATATTGCCCCCGGAATTTTCCTAAAAAAGGGCCCAAAGACCCTTTCGAATGCCAAAAATTATCTTCCTAAAAGCTAATCAATCAAAAACCAAAAATTTTTACACAAAAAATTCCCCGGAAAAGCCCAAATTAATCCCCTGCTTGGACCCCTTTATCCATTGGGTTCAAGGGGGGCCCTTTCACCCCCCCCCCAGGGGGGCCCGGGAACAATAGGGCCTGAAAAGTTTTCCCCTGCTAAAACCATTTTCCACCCGCTTTAAAAACCATGTCTTTTCTTGTTTTTAGATGCCTGAAAAGGCATTCGATAGGGGGGGCCTTGGCCTTTTTAGCAGGGGCCCGGAATCCCTGGGCCTGGGTCCGGTGATGTGTGGAGGAGTTATGGCATTAAATTAGCGCCGAAAACAAAAATTGCGGATAAAGGGGCCCCTCTTTCTGAACCCCCTGACTATCGGCAAGGGCCCCCGGGCGGGGATGCCCACTCCTCCTATCTTGTACTTATTGGTGATGGGAGCATCTGATGCAGGGCCTGTCGGGTTTCCCCAGTTCAAGGAATCCGGAAACGGGGGGTTCTTCACATAAAGGTTGGGGTTTCGCAGACGTTTTGCTGTTTGTATTTAAATGCCCCCCAACGACCCCCCCTTCCGGCCAAAATTGGGGTTTAGGGGGTATGGCACTTAGCAAAAAATAAATCAATGTAACAAGGCTGGTTTTAACCCTTTTAAATATTTTTTGGCCCCTTTTGGCCCAAAACTCAAGTCCCCTTTCCCCGGGTTCTCCTGGGAGAGATCGTCTTTTAGGTATTTAGGATTTAGGTCCCTTCTGCCCCAGATCAGATCTTTGAATTAAACTTCAGCCCACTGATATCTAAATAAAACAAGCCCTCTTGAAAGGGGAAAGGGAAAGGGACTTTTTCAGGGAAATTGGGGGCAAAGTAAACCCTTCTCAAATGAATGTTTTCCCCACACGGCTTTTTACCTCTTCCGGGGCCAAACCCCCATTCTACTACCCCAAAACCCTTTTTTTGAGGATTTGAGCAGGGCTACCTCTCGTTTCTCTGGGGCACATGGTCATCCAAAAATAGCGGTCTTCCCCCGGGCGGACCAAAATCGAGGGGAGGTTTTGGCTCCCGGAAATTTTTGGGCTTTTTTTCTTGCAGCAGTGGCGGTGCAAACTGGATGCCTTTAAAAGTGACTTTGCCCCCAAATTTGGGGAATGTTGGGGGTTTTCACTTGTTTTTAAAAACCCCCCTGCGGCCTTGCCATGGCTTTCCCCCCCTCAATGCTTTCCCAAAAAAATGCTTCCCCGGTTTTCCCTCTAGTTGCACGTTTTCGCGGGAGTGGTTTTTTTGTAGGACTTTTGCCTCAAGGATGAAGGGTTTCCCTTTGGAGGTCCCCTTTCACCCCAGTAAAAGGGAAATCCCCGCATCCCCCAATCCCTTACAAACGGGTAAGGCCAACTGGTTTGGGGGGGATACACCCCCCTTTCGACCAACGACCGATTTACGTCCCTTCTGCCCTTTAAAGGGATACGGAGAATTATTAAAATGAAGGGGTTTTCTCAAATTTTTCGAGAATTCCCCTTTTTACCGCTTCGGGATTTTACACGCGGAATTTTGGGAAAAGATCCCAAAAATATTCATAAAAACCCCCACAGACTTTTAGACATGGTTTCCCAGGTAAAGCACAATTTCGCGTGCCCCTTTGGGGTTTTATAATTTTTACTAACTATATTCAGTCGGAGGAAAAAACTCCCTTTTTACGCAGCTGGGAAAGGAAATAAACGTAAAAACCCCCTTGAGGAGGACTGGAACAAAGCCCTTTCCTTGAAAAAACTACAAATTCCCCGGGGTTCCCAAAAGCCCCGGAAATAAATTATAAGAAAAATCACCAATGGTTTTGGGTTCCCAGCCTGCTGAATTTCGATATTTCCGATTTTTCCCCCTTTTCCCCGCTGGAGGGGTAAGGCAGGGCGAGGCCCCCGACTCATGTGTGGTGGGGTTTCCCAGTTTTTGCAAACCTTATTGGGTTAAAAGGGGTTTGGAAAATTAACCCCTAAAATAAAAGGAAAAGGGTTTTTAGGGAACGATCCCCCCTATTAAATTTTCTTATTTTAGATACCTCTTCCAGTTTTCAGGGATTTAAAAACAAACCCAATTTCCTTTTTGCTATTAAACCCCAAAAAAAATGTTATACCTCGGGCTGTGGCTTTCGACCTCTAGTCCCTCTATTTACCGGGTGGTTTTTAAGGGGATTCAGGGGGGGCTTCAAAGATTGAGGTGTTTTGGGAAAATTTTTCCATTGCCCTATAGTAAAATTGGCTGTGTTTTGGGGGACTGGAATTTTTCCCTTTTTTCGAACCAGCCTCTACCCATATGTAATTTAAATTAAATTCAGTTGGGGGATTCTAAACTGACTGTTTTTTGGGTTGGGTAAAACCTTTCTTGGACAGAATTGCTTTCTCGGCCCCCAGCATTGCCCCCGGCCCTTGGGAAAACCCCTCCGATGATTTTTGGGTTTAATTTTCCTTGTTTTTGGCTAGTTTCCCTTTTTTTAAAAAGAAATTTCGATATTCCCTTGCTAGATCAACGTGTTTGAAGTAAAATTAAAACTATGATTTCTACGTTTTTGCTACTAATTTTTTTTTGTGAACTGACTTTTTCCGTTTTGAGGGGACAACCGGAGCCCCCCCTTTTAATTTTTTAACTGGGGGGGCATGAGGGTTGTTTTCCCCCGGATTCAGGATCCTCATTTTAAAATATATATTGTGGTTAATTTTTTATGAAAAATGGGACTTTTCCTTTAAGCCAATTTTTTCTTCTTTGCTTCGTAAATGCGTCACTTTTAATTTTTACTTTCTGGAATGGAAAAGTTCCTTTTCCCTTTTTTTCCCTTCTTCTCCTAGCCCCTTCCCCCCTTTTTAAACCCTTTACCCTCCCCTTCCCTCCCTTTTTTTTACCATTAATGATTGTCTGGAACGTGTTTTTATTGGGGACCCAAAACTTTTTTCCGGGAATTTAAAAATTTTTAATTTTTTAAAAAAAAAAAAAAATTTTTCTGGGGATAAAAAATACTTCCTATAAAAATATTTGATGCAAAGCAAAAATTTTGGATTACCAGAGGGTTTTGAAGCATTTTTAAAAAAAAATTCACATCTTGAAACCAAAAAAATACTTAGTTTTAAATTTTTATTTTGTTTCATTTATTTCCCGCTTTTAGGAATACACACATGTTTTTGTTAAAAAACACAGTGTGGCCTTCCCCATGGGGAGGGGAACCGCGGGGGGATCTGCACCAAAGATTTATAAAAAAAGTTGAAAAAAGGGGCTTTTCCCCCGCCACACATATCTGGGGGAAAAGTGAAACCCCAACCCGGGAAAAAAAACCCTGTATTCCTGCTTTTAACTGGGGAAATACAAATATTGCCATTGGAAAAAAAAAAAACACCGTCAATTTTAAAAAACTGGATCCCTTAAACTATAAAGGGAAAGTAATGGTAATATTTTTTTCCCCCAAAATTTGGGGGTGTAAGTTTGCAGAAAGGGACAGGGCATATCAAACATTTGAAAAAGTATTCCAACCTGTACCATTTACTTTCTGGACTTGAAAATACTGTTAAAGGGGTTTTCTCACTACAGGCTTTCACAGACATGAGCTGTTTCTTTCTGTCTTACATCTTCAAATCCAGGGGTGTGTCTCTCCTCCCAGTAGACGAGTCTTCCCTCACTGAGGACTGCTGACATCATCACACCCCCCACCCTGCTCCCTCCTGAGAAATCATCATCATTCTGTGTGAGCAGTGGGAGAGAGAGTCACCTCCTACAGTGTTCAATTCTGCTCCCCCTCTACCTCCTGCATTGCTGTAAACAGTTATACATACAGCCTGAAATGATGAAAAAAATGTGAGAAAAATACTCTGTTATAAGGCAGGAGGTAGAGGGGGAGCAGAACGTATAAGGCTCTGTTATATGGGTGGGGAGAGGGAATCTAATAGCTAGAGACTCTGTAATTGCCCACATCCTTCAAATAGAGCTGACACTGAGAGAGGAGCATAGAGAGCTCAGAAAGCCTTTATTACACACACAGGCACAGCCAGCACAGAAAGCTGAGGCAGCCAGTTTCAGTTTGAAACAGCTCAGAGGTGAGTGAGCACAGAGAGTGCAGGCAGTCAATCACAGTGCAGGGGGCATGTCCCTACCAGGGCTGAACTAAATATCAGGCAGCCAATAACAGAAAAAAGGGCGTGACCCGACACCAGGCTGCAGAAATAGCTCTAGACACTTACAGATTAGCTGCTATACTCAATAATTTAGGTAATGCAAACCAATTTAAAAAATGTGCTTGTTTTTACTTTCCCCATCATTACAGATATGATCTTTGTAGCGAGAGAAAACCCCTTTAAGTATTAGGCATTAGCAAAGACAAAACTTTATTTCAATGCGATTAAGAAACAGTAGTGTGAGTGCTGGTACATAAATCATCTGTTACATTTGTACCATTTCTAGTACATGCACTGCCTATAAAAATTGTCAGACCTAACTGAAACCATGACCCCATGTGGCTGCCAATGGCCAAATGAGTTTCCTGATATCTTCTGCAGCCATTGGTGGCCGCATGAAAGGCGTGGCCGAGATGAAAATATGCTGTGTTTTTCCAACCTCTGAGCTGAATTTCCAGGGAGGTTCAAATTTTTGTAAGGCTTAATCATTCTGTATTAGAATTACTCTGATATACATCCATAGGCTGACTTTTGCACAAAAGCCGCGTTCAGTTTTCTGATTTGCCGTCGGCCCAGTACAACTGAATGTACGGGAATCCGAAGGCAATCTGGCGGAATCCTGAGAATATGCAACATGTTGCATATTCCGCTGGATTTTATACGACACGGTAACATTTTCTTTATTTCTGTTATGCAACACAGTGTACTGTCGGATTTTTTGTGGATTCAAAATACTGAAATCACCGAAAATCCGACGGTATTTCTGTGCTGTGTAGACCTAGCCTAAAACCAATTTTTTTTTCCCAGAAAAATATAGCATATAATCACCCTCCGATTCTTGCAGCGCATTTTACTTTATTCTTCACATTTGTTTCACTGCAATTTTGGACACAGATTATCCCCATCCAGTAAGGCTAATGTGAGTTCTGGCTCCTCACAAGTTTTCTACACTGAATATGTATTGAAACTATAAATATTTAGTGGGAGCATATGTTTGGAAAGGCCTCAATTCACTCAAAACAATGAGACAGTGCAGGTGTATTTTTGATGAATATTTTGGTGTGTAAAACACACATTTTATGCAGTAAAATATACAGTGTGAACCCAGCCTCAGCCTGTGACAGATGGACGCAATCAGATTTTCAGCCTCTTGGTTTAAACATGAATGGTTCCACTCACTGACAGCAAACACATATCTTGAAAACGTTGAGGAATCTTAACACAATGTATGTTAAAACATAAAAGTAACAACGGAGTATAAGCTCTCCCTGTATACCTGTAAATGTATAATTGTCAGACCATGGTAGGTTAATTTGTATTGAAGGAAAGGCAACCGGAAAAGATAATATTTTTTAAAACCTTCACAGCTCTTATTTATAGAAATGAAGCTTATTTCGTCTTTATTTTTCATGTTTGATCACCTTTGATAGGGCGTTAAAGGCTAGAAAAAAGTGCATGTGCATGAGTGCTGAACAATAGTCAGTTTGCTTTGAATTTTATGGTAAAGCGAAGTTTAATGCAAAAAAAAAGTTTGATCACATACCGTGAAGCTGTTGTTGATGTTCTTAGTACTGGTCTCAGCAACACTGGCATCTGAAAGGTCAACTTCATCAAATATCAGAGACTAGGAAAAAAAATAAAGGCGCATCAATACTGTCTTAAATTCAGACAGTTTAAAGCTAAACTAGATGACTCAGATGTATCACAGTGGCTGATGCTGCAAGAAAACCTTAGTATTAGACATGTTTGTCTAACTTTTCTGCTTTTTGAGCTGTGTCCCTTTTTTACTGAGCCACATCCACTTCCCTCTAAGCTACACCCCTATATCTAGGGGAACGAAAAAGTAACATAACATACAGGGCCGTTCCTAGGGGCTGGCTCTGCGCGGCCGTTTTATAATAGCCGCGCAGAGCCACTCAGCAGCTGCACGCACTCGCTGTGCAGCTGCTGGTACAAGGAGGAGGCAGGACGGATCGTTCCCGTCCTGCCTCCTCCCCTGTATCAGCGTCGCAGGGGGCGCACGGCTTTCACCACGCCCCTGCGCCGCTCGCTCTCCTCAGCTGGCAGCTCTGCCGACAAGGAGATCTTGGGGAGCTGCGTGACAGCGTAAGCGGCCTGGTGACGTCAAGCCGCTTACACTACTCTGCAGCTCGCGGAGCTGGATGCGGGGACTGTAGTCTGGTAAGTAATTTTTTTTAATTTTATAATTAGCTACAGGGCATCTACTGGCTACAGGGGGGCATCTACTGGCTACAAGGGGGCATCTATTGGCTAAAGGGGCATCTACTGGCTACAGGGGCATCTACTGGCTACAGGGGGCATCTACTGGCTACAGGGGCATCTACTGGCTATAAGGGGGCATCTACTGGCTACATAGGGCATCTACTGGCTATAAGGGGGGCATCTACTGGCTACAGGGGGCATCTACTGGCTATAAGGGGGCATCTACTGGCTATAAGGGGGCATCTACTGGCTACAGGGGGCATCTACTGGCTACAGGGGCATCTACTGGCTACAGGGGGCATCTACTGGCTATAAGGGGGCATCTACTGGCTACAGAGGGGCATCTACTGGCTACAGGGGGCATCTACTGGCTTCAGGGGGCATCTACTGGCTACAGGGGGCATCTACTGGCTATAAGGGGGCATCTACTGGCTACAGGGGGCATCTACTGGCTATAAGGGGGCATCTACTGGCTACAGGGGGCATCTACTGGCTATAAGGGGGCATCTACTGGCTAAAGGGGGCATCTACTGGCTACAAGGGGGCATCTACTGGCTATAAGGGGGCATCTACTGGCTATAAGGGGGCATCTACTGGCTTCAGGGGCATCTACTGGCTACAGGGGGCATCTACTGGCTATAAGGGGGGCATCTACTGGCTACAGGGTGGCATCTACTGGCTATAAGGGGGCATCTACTGGCTACAGGGGGGCATCTACTGGCTACAAGAGGGGCATCTACTGGCTACAGGGGGACATCTACTGGCTACAGGGACATCTATTGGCTACAGGGGCAACTACTGGCTACAAGGGGGCATCTACTGGCTACAGGGGGACATCTACTGGCGGCAGGGGGACATCTACTGGCGGCAGGGGCATCACCTGGCTACAGGGGCATCTAGTGCTGATAAAGTGAGGCGTCTAAGATGTTTGTTTTGTATATTCTACAGTGAAGAGTCGAGGCCGGGAAAAGACGTTATGGCGTCTGGGACAGATGGAGATGAAGAAGAGAAACAGAACAACTCTCCTGTAAGTGCCTGGATGTAACTTTACTGTAATCGAATATATGTCTGCAGAGCCTGTGTACAGCGGGTATCCATCATTGTATGGTCACTGTATGCCGGTAATATTGGTTGTAGTATAATGGTTTATACTCCGTAATGGTCAGTTTGTATTATTCGGTCACTACGTGCTGGTGATATGTGGTTATGGTGTGGTGGTATTATTCGGTCACTATGTGCTGGTGATATGTGGTCATGGTGTGGTGGTATTATTCGGTCACTATGTGCTGGTGATATGTGGTCTTAGTAGGACATTGGTACTATTAGCCTGGGATTCTGGTTGGTGTAGCGGTGTTATTTGGTAACTGTTTGACTATTATTTAGTAGTTTTATACCTGGCACATTGTGGTAAAGTTTGTTGTATATTCTAGATTTGGTTGATGGTGATGAACTGTGTTTCATTGTGGCGCATTATGTTACGTGGAGGAGGCGGGGGGCGAAATTTCTTCACCTCGCCCTGAGTGCAATTTAGCCTAGGAACAGCCCTGATAACATATGCGCCAGAGTTCTGGCATATTTTGATTAGTAAATCTGCTTCATAGTGGTTTAGGTATATTTAAAGAGAACTATTTTCTTACATCACTGATAAGCAATAACTGGCACGACTTCAGGTAGAAGTGGGTCCTCTGGAACCCCTCAGGAGATGACATAAGCCGCACCAGGGAACGGAGTATAAGGGGCCGCAAGGTGGGATGGCCTTGCTGCTGCAGGCGACCCCCTGGTCCTTACCTCTGGCACGACTTGCCTGCGGTGGCGACCAAGATGTACATGGTACAGAATCACTGGGCAGGCTCATAGTTAGGGACAGGAAGAAGGTCTGAGAATGCAGCACGGCTTGTTGTTGAGGGACATAACAGAAGGTACTGGTACATGGAATATAAGGAAACTCTCAGAAACACTTTTTCGTTAGACGACTATGGCACTAAGGATCCAGCAGGGAACAGAGGAAGAGGGAAGGTTAAATAGGGTCAGCACCCAGTGACACCTCTTCACCTGTGTGCTGGCCCTTTAAAATTCACAGACCCGGCATGCGCCCAGGGAGCAGAAATGTGCATGCTGGCCAGAAGACACAGTGCAGGCAGCAAGTAGAGGAAAGTTGCAGGTAGAAATGGGCGAATCGATTCTAACGAAGTGGAATTCGTTTAGAATTTCAGGAAAACTTCGCACGAAGGCGAAGTTTATGGTACTTCGCGGGAACTAATCGTCTCTTTTTTCTAAAATGGCCACGAGCACATGGCATGACATGGGGCAGAGAACTCTGGGAGGAAGAAAGGAACATCATCAATGACATGTGCAGACATGAAGCCAATCAGCAACCCGCCAGCTTCTGTGACGTCACAGCCCTATAAATATGGACGCCATGTTAAATTCTCACACTTGTCAGTGTCTCCTGTCCACAAGCAGTCTCCTGTCCACAAGCATCTGGCTGCTGGTGCACTACATTGCACTCTTTACAAAACAAACTTGTTGAGTGACTGGAGTGAAAGACCTTCACAAGTGTGTGTCATACAATACAGCGTTATTATTTTGTTTTAGTTTGTGGTGTATTCTCCCTAAAGTCCAGGGTGCGTGTTTTTCAGCCCCATATACTCCCCAATTCCATCTGGTTCACTATGTAGGGTATTTTATACCCAAGGGTTAATTTAGCCTCTTGTTTTTGGGGTAATTAGGAGTCAAATACAGGGTGTGTATTTCTGCCCCATATACACCTGAATTCCATCTATTTTTTTCTGTAGGGTGTTTTATACCCAAGGGTTAATTTATACTCGTGTTTGTGGGTTAATTTGGAGTGAAATATAGGTTGTGTGAATTTTTTTTGCCCCATACACGCCTGAATTCCATCTGTTTTTTTCTGTAGGGTATTTTATACCCAAGGGTTAATTTAGCCTCTTGTTTGTGGGGTAATTTGGAGTAAAATACAGGGTGTGTGTATTTTTTTGCCCCATATATGCCTGAATTCCATCTGTTTTTTTCTGTAGGGTATTTTATACCAAAGGGTTAATTTATACTCTTGTTTGTGGGTTAAGTTGGAGTGGCATGACCCTTAGTTGGCTTGACCTGGGAGCAGGTCAGGGTCCCTCAGCTGTCCTCCACCCACCTCTGTCCCGTTCTGTTCCCTCAGCCAAAGAACTGCTATGTGGTCTGGGCTCCGCGCTACTATACAGTGAGGACGAACTCTCTGAGGACAGTCAGCAGCTACTTGGCAGCGAACAGGTGGGGCAGACATCCGCTGCTTCTTGCAGTAGGAGGGAAAATATTGATGTGGAGAGTGGCATCGGAGGTTTTGTTGCAAGCAGTCAGGCTCTGCATACTGAGACCGTTGAGGAGGATAGCAGTGATGGGCAAACACAAATCAATGACGATGTAGCCGATCGCACTTGGGAGCCAGGTGAAGCAAGGGCTTCATCATCATAATCCGGAGAAGAGGGTGTCAGCTTATGTGTCAGGCAGCGGCGCAGCCAGCAAGTGGGTAGTGTGGCTGTGAGTCAGCAAGGTGGCAGCTGTGCGAAGTCGGGAGCCAAACGGCCATGGGGTAGACCACCCGCTTCGCATATTCAAGAAAGTAGCGGCACAGGGGCTCACTGAGGTAGTGGCGGTAGTAGTCAGTCAGTGTGGAGTGTTGGCAGTAAATTCACCTACTCAGCGGTGTGGCAGTTTTTTACCAAGACACCGGAGGAGCCGAACATGTGTATATGTAGAATCTGTGGGCAGAAAGTGAAGCATGGCCAGGCAGCTAACGTTGGCACCACGGCCCTGCATCAACACATGCAGCATCACCATCCAGTTGCCTGGGAGAAACGGGTCTCAGATGTGGTAGTCCATCCTGCCGCAGCAACAATGCATCATCCAGTGGCATGCATGCCATTGCAGCCAGTCAAGGCTCCACCACCTCTGCCAAAGGGAGCTGTTTGTCTTTCCCATCATCAACCGGTCCAGATGCTCCTGCTCCTCACCACTCATGGCGCCAGCAGTCTTTCACCAAGGTGATTGCCAAGAGACAGCAGTATGCGTCCAACCATCCTAAGGTGCAGAAGCTGACCATGCTCCTGTCCAAGTTGTTGGTGCTGCAGTCCCTCCCTTTCCAAGTGGTGGACTCTACACCGTTCAGAGAGCTAGTGGCTTGTACCAAGCCGAGGTGGAGAGTCCCAAGCCGTTATTTCTTTTTGAAAAAGGCCGTGGTCCGGGCTGCGGGCGCGCTCGTGTCCCTGTTGTCCCCATTGCGCCCGAGGCGGGTGGCCCCGTGGTCCGCGGGCACACCCGCTCCCTCGGGCGCTTTCACTTACCTGACCGCGCTCCTGCTCTATCACAGCCGTCTGTGGCCAGTGTGCGCGTCCCCGCTCCCTAGGGCACGCGCGTCCGATCTGTTAAATTGGAAGGGCCAGCGCGCCGGTAATTGGTGTTGCCGGCCGCTGACCCTATATAATGGCCCCACCTCTTCCTTGACCTTGCCGATTCCATGCGAGGAAGCCTTCTGTCACTCCGTTTCGTCTCTTCCGTGTACCAGTTCCGTTTACGCCCTTCTAAAGACCACAAACCTTTGCTGCCTGCCCTGACCTTCTGGCCTGACCCCGACTACGAGTTTGCCTGCCGTTTCTGTACCGCGTTGTGCCTTGGCCGCCTCCGCAAGCAGGTCACATAAGGGGTAGCGACCTGGTGGAAACCGGGACCCACCTGGACTCCGCTCCCTGGTGTGGCTTCTTCCACCGCTTGCAGCGGTCCAGTGGATCCACTATCCCAGTCCATTACAGTTGGATCGGCCATGGATCCCGCCAAGGTTCCGTTTATCCAGCGTGGAAGATCTGACGTCAATCGTTGCCCAGCAATCCCAGCAGCTGGCGCAGCAGGCGCAACAGTTAGGTCAACTGACGACCATGATGCAACAGCTCGTCGCCTCTCAGCAGCAGTCTCCACCACCTCCGCCACACGTTCCTGCACCTGCCGTCTATCACGCCTCTGTGGGACCCAAGCTCCGGCTGTCACTTCCCTCGGGCTTCGTCAGTGGAGACCGCACTCCTGAACTTGCATCAGGGAGACTCCTCAGTTGGCGATTACGCCATTCAATTCCGCACCCTGGCCTCGGAGCTAAGCTGGAATGAGGCCGCCCTCTGCGCCACTTTCAAGAAGGGCCTCTCTAGCAGGGTCAAGGATACTTTGGCCACAAGGGATTGTGCAGCTTCCCTGACTGAGTTGATCCACCTGGCCACGCGTATTGACGTACGCTTCACTGAGAAACAAGAAGAGCTCCGCCAGGAAAGTGACTCTGTTCGGCCTCATCGATTTCCACGCTTGGCTTCGGTGTTCCAGAAGCCTCCTCTGCCGCCTCCACAACACTCCGGGGAGGAGCCCAATCAAATCAACCGTGCCCTACTCTCTGTACAGGAGCGTTCTGTACAGGAGCGTTCCAGAGAATTTGTGTGTGTACTGCGCTAGTCCGGAGCACTTTCTGAGGGACTGTCCGCGCCCGGGAAACGTGCGCACCTAGGGCACGTGGGAGAGGCGTCCCTGGGTGTGAACTGTCCCTCTCCACGTCTGACCATGCCGGTGCAGATCATCTCTAGTTATGGAGCGAAAGTTCAAGCGTCTGCCTTCTTGGATTCCGGTTCGGCAGGAAATTTTATGGATGCCACCCTGGCGTCGAAGCTTCGCCTCCCCAAGTTCCGCCTCAATAAGTCTCTTGCGATTTCTTCGGTGAGTGGGGAGGTCCTATCCAATACCGCACGGAGCCTGTCACAATGCGCGTAGGGGCGCTCCACGGCGAGAAGATCGTGTTCTATGTACTTCCCCGTTCCTCGTCGGCAATTCTGTTGGGATTACCCTGGCTGCAATGCCACGCCCCTGTCTTAGACTGGAAAATGGGCAAAGCTACACGATGGGGACAAGACTGTCGGAATCATTGTCTTGTAGCACCTCGCCCGGAGCTTCCCACTTCTCCGCCAGCGCCTTTGAAACCACTGCCAGGACTGCCTGCTGAGTACCAGGACTTTGCGGACGTGTTTTCCGAGAACCAGGCTGAGTCCTTGCCACCACACCACCCCTACGACTGCCCTATCGAACTGTTGCCTGGCACGAGCCCTCCTCGGGGCAGAGTTTACCTGCTGTCTGTGCCCGAGACCAAGGCCATGTCAGACTATATACAGGAGAACCTCAAGAAGGGCTTCATCCGCAAGTCCTCTTCACCGGCAGGAGCTGGCTTCTTCTTTGTGGAAAAAAAGGATGGCTCGCTACGTCCTTGTATCGACTACCGCCTTAATAAAATTATGGTGAAGAACCGCTACCCGCTGCCTTTGATCACAAAGCTCTTCGACCGGCTTCGCGGAGCCAGGATCTTCTCCAAACTGAATTTGCGAGGGGCCTATAACCTTATCCGTATACGGGAGGGATGGAAGACGGCATTCAACACCCGGGACGGGCATTTCGAATATTTAGTTATGCCCTTCGGCCTCTGCAATGCCCCCGCGGTGTTTCAGGGCTTCGTTAACGAGATCTTCAGGGACCTCTTATATTCTTGCGTGGTTGTGTATCTGGACGACATTCTGATTTTCTCACCTGATATCAAGTCCCACCGTCTCCATGTGCGCCAGGTCCTCAGACATCTTTGGGAGAATCACCTTTTCGCCAAATTAGAGAAGTGCCAGTTTCACCAGTCCAGTCTGCCCTTCCTAGGATATATTATCTCTGCCAAGAGACTTCAAATGGACCCGGCCAAACTATCTGCCGTCTTGCAGTGGCCTCGTCCAATCGACCTTCGGGCCATCCAGCGGTTCTTGGGCTTCGCGAATTACTACCGCCAGTTTATCCCACACTGGTGGCCCTTACTAAGAAGTCTGGCAATCCTAGGTTGTGGCCACAAGCGGCCGAAGACACGTTCTCCCAGCTCAAGGTGACCTTTGCCTCGGCCCCCGTCTTGACTCGTCTGGACATCGAGAAACCGTTCTTCCTGGAGGTGGACGCGTCGTCTGTAGGAGCAGGAGCGGTGCTTTCTCAATGGGACTCCAAGGACAAGTCCGTCGCGTGTGGGTTCTTTTCTAAAACATTCTCTCCGTCCGAAAAGAACTACACTATTGGAGACCGCGAGCTGTTGGCCATTAAATTGGCCTTTGAAGAGTGGCGCCATCTGCTTGAAGGGGCTCGCCATCCGGTTACTGTTTACACGGACCACAAGAATATTTTGTACCTCCAGACGGCTCAGCGCTTTAATCCCCGGCAGGCTCGTTGGGCCCTCTTCTTCTCGCGCTTTAACTTCGTGATCCATTTTCGCCCGGCCGAGAAGAACGTCAAAGCTGATGCCCTGTCGCGGGCTTCGGACATCGTGGGTGAGGAGTCTCCTCCCAGTCACATCATTCCACCTAACCGTCTGATTGCTGCAGCTCCGGTGGATCTTCGGCAGATTCCTCCTGGCAAGACTTACGTTCGCTCTGCGCTTCGAGGGAGAATCCTGAAGTGGGGTCATGGCTCTCGGATTGCCGGCCACCCGGGTATATGAAAGACGGCCCAGCTTATAAGCCGCTACTATTGGTTTCAAGGACTTTGTGGATTCGTGCTCCTCGTGTGCCCACAACAAGACACCCCACCTCAAGTCTGCGGGATTGCCGCTGCCCATTCCAGACCACCCGTGGTCCCACATTGCCATGGACTTTATTACGACTCTTCCGCTGTGTGCTGGTACTACCATCATCTGGGTCATCGTTGATCGATTTTCTAAGATGGCGCACTTCGTACCACTGCCCGGGTTGCCATCCGCTCCTCATCTCAGCAAATCCCAGCCAAACCACAGCCTTATATGTCTAATTGTCTCTGCCTAGTTTAAATGGTACGTCTTGTCTGGTGAACAGCAAATCCCAGCCAAACCACAGCATTATATGTCTAATTGTCTCTGCCTAGTTTAAATGGTACGTCTTGTCTGGTGAACAGCAAATCCCAGCCAAACCACAGCATTATATGTCTAATTGTCTCTGCCTAGTTTAAATGCAAATCCCAGCCAAACCACAGCATTATATGTCTAATTGTCTCTGCCTAGTTTAAATGGTACGTCTTGTCTGGTGAACAGCAAATCCCAGCCAAACCACAGCATTATATGTCTAATTGTCTCTGCCTAGTTTAAATGGTATGTTTTTGTCTAGATATTTTGGCCCAGCTCTGTCTTCCATAATTTATCCTGTGTTTATTTGTGTAGCCATGAATCCCAGATATTCCCCTTGAAGTGTCTGCTTTGTGCAGAGCTATTTGTAGCTCCACCCATTTACGACACCTGAATGTCCTAATGCTCAATTTGAACTCATCATAGTTGAGTATAAGTTGCAGAGCTCTGGTCTGTGGACCGAGGTCTGCGGGCCATATTTCACGTGCCATATTTATAAGTGACTATTACAAGTGACAATCCTCAGAAATATCCCAGAAGTGAGCATAAGGGAGCTGGGACTCTCGCCTTTTTGTAAGTAGCTGCACTTCGCCGCATACTCCGTAATTACCATGCTTGCTATTACTATCTACCTTGCAGCCATCTGCCTCCTATCTTACCACCCTGTCTTGCCCTCAGACAATTTTATCCATATAAGCTCCTCTCTCCTTCCCTCACCTATGTATTCATCCCACACGCTATTTTCCCTCTTCAGCCACCCCAAACCTCCAGCTCACATATTACTGCACAAACGCCACTCATATTCATCACTGAACCATCTGCTGTCTCTTTTCATTCTCCTGCTTCTTGCTGCAGGGGACATCTCTCCTAACCCCGGCCCACCCTCCTTCACTGCTCATCCCACCTCCTCCTCTGCCTCCCATAGAAACCCTGCTAACCTGCTTGCTATTCACTGTACGTCTTTTTCTGCCCCTTTTAAGTGTGCTCTATGGAACGCCTGATCCGTCTGCAACAAACTCACTGCTGTTCATGACCTGTTTCTCTCCAACTCCCTCAACCTGCTGGCCCTCACAGAAACATGGCTCCAGCCATCTGACACCGCTTCCCTTGCTGCCCTCACCTATGGCGGCCTACACTGAGAACAGGCCGGGTGGAGGAGTCGGCTTACTTCTCTCTCCACATTGCACCTACCAGGTCATTCCCCCTGTACCCTCAATCACTTTCTCCTCCTTTAAGGTCCACACCCTCAGACTCTTTCGGCCATTTTCCATCAGAGTCGCAGTTGTCTACAGGACCCCCTGGCTACACCCGCAGTTTCTGGATCATTTTGTTGCCTGGCTCCCACACTTCCTCTCTACTGAAATATTCACTCTCATCATGGGTGATTTAAACATCCCTATTGATGACCCCATGTCTCCTTCTGCCTCACAGTTTCTTTCACTAACCTCTTCTCTTGGCCTCTCGCAGTTTACTGACTCTCCAACCCACAAGGATGGGAACTCTCTTGATCTGGTCTTCTGTCATCTTTCCTCAATTTCTAACTTCACTAATTCTCCTTATGCTCTCTCTGACCACAACCTTATCTCCTTTATTATCACTAATTCTCAGCCTTCTCTGGACAAACCTGCTCATCACACATTCCGAAATATCCGCTCCATTAATACTCAGGAACTCACAGACACCATACAGTCCTGCCCCCAATCTCCTCCCTCTCATGTCCTGACCAGGCTGTCAAACGTTACAATGGAACTCTCACAACCACCCTGGACATGTTGGCACCACTCAGACACCGCACCACCAGAGTCAAATGCCCGCAGCCCTGGCACACGCCTCAGATTCGCCATCTGCAGCGATGTTCCAGGTGTGCTGAGCGGCTGTGGAGAAAGTCGAAGCTACCTGCAGACTTTCTCCACTACAAATTCATGCTCAGGACTTACTACACTGCCCTTCACTGCGCCAAACAAAAATATTTCACCTCCCTCATCTCAACACTACACAACAACCCAAAACGCCTCTTTGACACCTTCCACTCCCTCCTAAGGCGTAGAGCTCAGGCCCCAGCCACTGACCTCTGTGCTGAAGACCTGGCCACTCACTTCAAAGAGAAAATTTAAAATATCCGGCTAAACATATCTCAGTCCCCAAGTAATACCATCCCATCCCTCCCGCACGTCCTCTAATCTACTCACAGCCCTTGACCCGACGACAGAAGAAGAAGTGTCCAGGCTTCACCTGTCTGCGCGCCCCACCACCTGCTCTACTGACCCCATTCCCTCCCACCTCGTCCAGTCTGTTTCTCCAGCTGTCCTCTCTCATCTTACTGCTATCTATAACCTCTCTCTCTCCACTGGGATCTTTCCATCTTCCTTCAAACACGCCATCATAACCCCTTTACTAAAAAGCCCTCTCTGGACCCGTTCTGTGCTGCTAACTACAGACCAGTCTCTAACCTGCCCTTCATCTCTAAACTCCTGGAACGCTTGGTCTACTCTCACCTAATCCGCTATGTCTCTACTAACTCTCTTCTTGACCCTCGGCAATCAGGTTTCCGCACCCTACACTCCACGGAAACTGCTTTAGTTAAAGTCTCAAATGACCTCCTAACAGCAAAATCTCAAGGTAACTACTCCTTGCTGCTTCTCTTGGATCTCTCTGCAGCGTTTGGACACTGTGGATCACCACCTTCTCCTCAGCAGGCTCAGCGCCATTAGCCTCCAGGACACCACTCTCGCTTGGTTTTCATCTTACCTGTCTGATCGCTCCTTCAGTGTCTCATTTTCCGGTTCCACGGGCGATCAGGCACACTCACAACCCACACAGTTTTAAGAGGGCCCTGAGAACACATCTTCTCATTCTGGCCTACCAAGATCCCTAACTGCTATCACACACATTTGTCACTACCTACACTAGGGCACTCACAGGCACTTATCTGTATACAGTTTGTCTCCAGATTCTGGCTGTCCCTCTGTTCTCAGCTTAGGGTGGGTCTGGACTTCTCCTCTGCTTACCATCCACAGACCAACGGGCAGGTGGAAAGAGTCAACCAGATCCTGGAAAATTATCTACGTCATTTTGTGTCGGCCCAGCAGGATGATTGGTCGGGCTTGTTACCTTGGGCAGAATTACAACTTCTGTCGGAGTCTGCGGGTGCTTCTCCGTTTTTTGTGGTTTATGGACTACATCCCCGCCCACCCCTCCCACTGTCTTCGGTCTCTGACGTCCCTGCCGTGGACACCTTGGTCTGTGACCTGGAGGCCGTCTGAGACAGCACTCGGCGTTCTCTGCATCAGGCCTCCAGTCGGATAAAGCTACGAGTGGATAAGTACAGGAGGCCTCCCCCCTCGTTCACTCCTGTGGTTAAGGTCTGGCTATCCTCCAAATATATCCGCCTGAAGATTCCGTCTTACAAACTGGGTCCCCACTACCTCGGTCCTTTCGTGGTCCTGAAAAAGATCAACCCAGTGGCCTACAAGCTCCGGCTTCCCCCCTCAATGCGGATCCCGAATTCCTTCCACGTTTCCCTGCTTAAACCAGTTATCTTGAACAGGTATTCTCGGAGGTTGTCACCTCCCGCCCGGTTGGCCGACACCTCGGACGTCTTCACCATAAAAGAAATTCTGGCCATGAAGACGATCAGGGGGAAACGTCATTTCGTTATTGATTGGAAGGGGTTCGGGCCTGGGGAAAAATCATGGGAGAAGGAGGAAAACATCATGGACCGAGGGTTGCTTAGGAGATGTGTTCAGGCGAGAGGGAGGAGGAGACCAAAGGGGGGGTGGGGGGTTACGGTCACGAGCAGCGCCGCAGCCCATGGTCCGGGCTGTGGGCATGCTCGTGTCCCTGCTGTCCCTGTTGCGCCCGGGGCGTGTGGCCCCGCGGTCCGCGTGCGCAATCGCTCCCTCGGGTGCTCTCACTTACCTGACCGCGCTCCTGCTCTGTCACAGCCATCTGCCGGCCAGTGCGCGCGTCCCCACACCCTAGGGCGCGTGCGCGCCGCCTCTGTTAAATTAAAAGGGCCAGCACGCCGGTAATTGGTGTTGCCGGCCGCTGACCCTATATAATGACTCCACCTCTTCCTTGAACTCGCTGATTTCATAGTGCCTGTACCTATGCGAGAAAGCCTTCTTTCACTCCATTTCGTCTCTTCCGTGTACCAGTTTATGCCCGTCTAACGACCACGAACCTTCGCTGCCTGCCCTGACCTTCTGGCCCGACCCCGACTATGAGTTTGCCTGCCGATTCTGTACCGCGTTGTGCCTTGGCCACCTCCGCAAGCAGGTCACATAAGGGGTAGTGACCTGGTGGAATCCCGCCGCAGCAAATCCATCCCACTATGCGGCGGGCTCTGGTGAAAACCGGGACCCACTTAGACTCTGCTTCCTGGTGAGGCCTCTACCACCGCTTGTGGCGGTCCAGTGGATCCACTATCCCAGTCCGTTACACCGGCCCTGCACAAATATCTAGAAAAGAAGTTGCGCCAGTCCTTGAGCCTATCTGTGTCTTCCAAGGTGCACGGCAGCACGGACGTGTGGAGCTGTAACTACGGTCAGGGACAGTACATGTCCTTTATGGCCCACTGGATGAATGTGCTTCCAATCCAGCCACACCAACAACTTGAACAGGAGACGCCGATTTCTCCTCCACATTGTCAAACTGCTGATCCTGCGCCAATGTCCGCCTCCTCATCCACTACCACCTCTGACTCCACAAGTCTAAGTGATGCTCCATTATATCAAATGAGCAGGGCACAGCAGTGTCACGCAGTTGTACACTTGGTTTGCCTGGGCGAACGAAGTCACACAGGGGAGGAACTGCTCCGCGTCATGCAACACGAAATCAATGTGTGGCTTTCTCCGCGACAACTGCAAATCGGAACCATGGTGACAGACAATGGAAGGAACATGATGTCCGCACTGCACCGAGGAGGGCTGAGCCATGCGCCCTGCATGGCGCACGTGTTCAATATGGTTGTCAAACGGTTCCTCAAATCTTCCACCCATCTGCAAGATATTCTAAAAAAGGGCCAGGAAACTGTGCATGCACTTCATCCATTCCTACAAAGCAAAGCACACCCTCCTTGAGCTGCAGCGGCAGGACGGCCTCCCCCAACATAGGCTGATATTCGATGTTTCCACCCGTTGGAATTCCAGCCTCCATATAGACCGACTGTATGAACAGAGAAAGGCAATTAACGCTCCTGCATAACACCTGCCATTTGCTCAGGCCCTTTGAGGGGGGCCACGTTATTTGTCAGTCGCCAGGACTACGGGATGAATAACGTCATTTCACTGCTTCATGTCCTGGAACAGATGCTGCAAAATCTGTCTTGTCAGGGGACTGGAGACGTGGCGACTACATCTCACGGCCACTTGAGTCCGGTGGGGGCTGAACTGGAAGAAGAGGAGGAGGACATTGGAGCACAAGCTGTGTCTGGCGAAATGAGTGGTTTTTCTATTCCGGTGACAGGAAAGGAGGACCAGGAGTAGCCGGAGGAGGTAGAGAGAAATGAGGCAGATGACCCAGACACACCGTGGCAGTATACAGTGGATATAAAGGCAGGGAGTCTCTCAGAGTCATTTGCGCAGACGGCCCGCAGCATGCTGATTTGCCTGGCTAGTGACAGCAGAATAGTCACCATCTGGCAGAGGGATGACTTCTGGCTCTCCACCCTCTTGGACTCTCGCTACCGGTCCAAAATGGGAGCCTTTTTTTCACCTGCCGAGAGGGAGGAGAAACTCATGTACTATAGAGAAATCCTATGTAGTCAGTTGGCCGCTGCCTATGTGCGCCATCGTCCATCCTCTGACAGGTCTGACCGGGGATTCCTCATTGCTCACGTACCACTGCCACGGCAGCTGTGGGAGGTTGGCGGGGTAGGAGCAGTACTAGCTCCATCAGCAGCAGCCTAAGTCTGGAGTCGCTGATGAGCAGCTTCCTTCACCCGCCTAGTAAGGAGAGTACTCACCAGCAGCAGCAGGACCTGGAGCAGACCCTGAACCAGCAGATGGTGGCCTACTTGGACAGCACTCTGCCACCCCACATAGAGGATCCGCTGGACTACTGGGAAGCCAAACTGGATGTGTGGCTGCAACTTGCCGAGTTTGCACTGGAGAAGCTGTCCTGCCCGGCCAGTATTGTGGCATCAGAGCGGGTGTCCACCCGAAATGTGGAGCAACTGACCTTTGTCAAGATGAATCAAGCATGGATCGACCAGGATTTCCACACACCAATGCATTATGAATCAGATTAGATCAGCTATGACGCCTCACCAAAACTTTGAGAAATGAGTCTGGATTATTATGGCTACCTGCCTCAGCTACTATTCTGATGCTGCCACCCGCCTGATGCCACACATCTGCTGCCAGCTGCTCCATCTACCACCCACCATCGTTACCAGGGACTGGTACTGCCATCCACCTTCCCACTCTTTACTAGGCCATTATGTAGACTTCTGATGTTGCCGCCACCTCCACACTCTGTCATTGTGCCACTCTGTGCCCTACTGATGTTGCTGCCACCTCCTCAACCTGTCATTTGCCACTCTGTGGCCTACTGATGTTGTTGCCACCTCCATACTCTGTGATTGTGCCACTCTGTGGCCTACTTATCCTGCTGCCAACTGACCACTGTCTCACTTGAACACCCTGTGGTTTCCTAATGCTGTTTCCACCCTCCATCACTCTATGACGTTGCCACTATGTTTGGTTTTCCCTTTCTTTTAATCTATCAGAAGGAATGAAAAGGATCAGGATTGTCTTATGATTAAGTAGTCAAAAGCAGGATTGGATACAGAACACAGAAGACATGCAAATATCCCATTTACTGGTCATCTCTGTTTTGGATCAACTCCTGTTTGTTTTTGGCTTTAGCAATACTGATGGATTATTGACCGATTGAAAGTGGACACTGACGGATGAAAGGAAGGGCAAAATGATCAGTGATGTCAACGCAAAATTACTGCCGACACCCTCTCCACTTTTTCAGGGGGGCTCTACATGTATAAGCATTTAACAAAATAGGTTCTGTCATAATCTGTGGAATCATCTGATGTCGGTGTAAAAGGAGTGTGCTCTTTGATGCTATCATAGGATCTTGGCCCTCAGCTCGGTTCTTTCCAGCTGGCGCTGACATTACCTTGTCGGGCTGTGTTCCCACTTCAGTTATTTGGTCAGTTTTGCCCCCGTAACTGCCCAGAGAAGTGAAGTGTGAAGCGATTCTAATAGCGGCGCTTGTCATCTGCACATCATACTAAAACACTGCATTGTATCAAGACCAAACCACGCTCCCTATGCATATTTGAGCATGGCACAATGTTCTACAACAGGCTCTCTGCAGCCAGGAAATAGCTGTTTTTTAACGCGATTCGCGCAAATAAATTCGGGTCGAAACTAATTTTTGCTGGAAATTCAGCGAACCTGGCGAATCGAATTTTTGAGAAATTCGCCCATCTCTAGTAGCAGGTCCCGGCATCAGAGCTGCAGGTGCGCCCGCAGCAAAACATGTGGGTCATGGCGTCAACCGCAGTGGAAGTACAGGTGCACTCGTGACCGGCATGTGGATCGCGGAAACACCCTTAGCTCACAAAAACTGTAGCGACCATAAGATGGATGTTTACACCTGTACTGCTACCCTGTTCCCCAGAAAATAAGACACCCCAGAAAATAAGACATAGTGAAATTGTTTTATGCAATTCAGAGTTTGACTGCTTATGCTAATGTTTGTGAGGAAATCACTACAGTATATTAATACATGTTGATGTTTTGTTCAACAATAAATGTGAATTATTGTTCACAGAAAAAAAACATCCCCTCAAAATAAGTCTTAGCTCGTCTTTAGGAGCAAAAATTAATATAAGACACTGTTATTTTCGGGGAAACAGGGTATTGTACAAAGAACAATTTAATTTTTGTGTTAATTTAACTACCAATGAGGTAACGCACAGGACTACTACAGTTATGTTTAATGTATTAATTCATTTTTGAATGAATATAATATCCTTCTTTTGTGTCTAGCAATCCACTAGTAAATTTCTGGTACAGTTGCAAATGGGAATAGATGTCAAAATGTTGGATACTTTAAACTAAAAGCAGCACATGAATTGCAAAGCTTTTCTCCTAGTCAGCATAAATAGGTAAATGAAGAAACCGATGCCCTCACTAACTACCTCTGTCTAAAAGTTAGACAGAAAAAATTTAGGCAATCTAAAAATGCACCAGATTTATCAGTGGCTCATGCTGAGAAAAAAAATTGGTGCAGCTTTATACTTTAGACAGGATTGGGTTTTTGTTTGTTTTTTTGGGCTTCCTTTCTACACCAGAATTTTGCTGCATTTTTAACACATAATTTGGCACAACATGTCGCATCATGACCACATTCACTTTTCTGTAAAGTCACGTCCACGTTTTTGCCAAGCCCCACCCCCGTCTCAAGCAGTGTGCAGAAAGTGTCTTCAGCCCATAATAAATGTGTCTAACATGCTGCACGAAAAAGACACCACACTTGGTGCTTTTTAACACACTTTTCTAGTGCAGCCATATTAGCACAACTGAGGGCTGCACTAGAAAAGTCTATAACTGTTGATCTAGAATTTGGAACTGTTAAGACACACTGCAAAGCTACTGGTTTTTGACCACTCCACTTTATTGGCTATTAATTCAAAGATTTATGGGAATGCTTAGTACAGTGGTGTGAAAAAGTACTTGCCGCCTTCCTGATTTCTTAATCTTTTTGATGTTTGTCACACTTAAATGTTTCAGAGCACCAAACAAATTTAAATGTTAGACAAATATAACACAAGTAAACACAAAATGCTTTTTTAAATGAAGGTCTATATTATTAAGGTATTATTAAGGGAAAAAGTAATCTAAACCTACAGGGCCCTGTGTGAAAAAGTAATTGCCCCCTAAACCTAATAACTGGTTGGGCCACCCTTAGCAACAACTGAAATCAAGTGTTTACCATAACTACCAATGAGTCTTTTACAACCCTCTGGAGGAATTTTAGCCCATTATCTTTGTAGAATTGTTGTAATTCACCCACATTGGAGGGTTTCCGAGCATACACTGCTTTTTTAAGGTCATGCAACAGCATCTCAATCGGATTAAGGTCAGGACTCTGACTAGGCCACTCCAAAGTCTTAATTTTGTTTTTCTTAAGCCATTCAGACGTGGACCTACTGGTGTGTTTTGTATCGTTGTGCGCTTCAACTTGAGGTCAATAATAGATGGCCTGAGATTCTCCTTCAGGTTTTGTTGGTAGACTGCAGAATTCATGGTTCCATTTATCACTACAAATCTTCCAGGTCCTGAAGCAGAAAAACAGCTCCAGACCATCCCACTACCATGTTTTACTGTTGGTATGATGTTGATTTTCTGAAATGTTGTGTTTCTGTAATATGACTTACACCTTCCAAAATGTTAAAATTTTGTCATCAGTCCACAGAATCTTTTCCCCAAAGTCTGAAGGATCATCAAGATATTTTGTGGCAAAACTGAGATGAGCCTTTATGTTCTTTTTGCTCAACAGTGGTTTTCATCTTGGAATGTTGCCATATAGGCCATTTTTGCAGTTTCTTTCTTATGGTAGAGTCATGAACACTGACCTTAACTGAGGCAAGTGAGCCCTGCAGTTCTTTTGATGTTGTTGTGGGGTGTTTTGTGACCTCTTAGATGAGTTGTCGCTGCGCTCTTGGGGTCATTTTAGATGCCCGGCCCTTCTTCGGAAGGTTCACCACAGTTCCATGTTTTCTCCATTTGTGGATAATGGATCTCACTGTGGTTCTTTTGAGTCATAAAGCTTTAGAGATGGCTTTGTAACCTTTTCCAGACTGATTACTTTGTCTCATTTACTTTGTTTCTTTTTATTTCCTGAATTTCTTTGGATCTCCCCATGAGGTCTAGCTTTTCAAGTTCTTTTTGTCTACTTCACTTTGTCTGGTGTGGCAGTAATCAGGCCTAGGGAAAATGAACTCAGCTTCCCGGGGGGAGGGGTTGAGAGGGCAATTACTTTCTCACACAAGACCCTGTAGGTTTTGATTACTTTTTCCCTTAAAAATAAAGACGTGTTTAAAAACTGCATTTTGTGTTTACTTGTGTTATGTTTGTCTAATATTTAAATTTCTTTTGTGATCTGAAACATTTAAGTGTGACAAACATCCAAAAGAAAGAAATCAGGGAGGGGACAAAGACTTTTTCACACCACTGTAGATGGTACAAAAGGTTTCTGGCTATGTATCTTGAGTCTGACACAGAGACTTAATATACTCTGTGCAAAAATACAAAACTTTATTTTTGTATTTATAGATGCATGGTTTTCTGGCAAATCCCCTAAATGACCCAACCTTCATTAGTAAGGTTCCTTGGCAATAGAATCATAATGGCATCATTTTACATTTAAAGACTGTAAATAATTTTATTCTTTAATTATCATTTATCTAAAGTAGTAGGCCATTTTTACAGTTTCCCACCTTTGAATCCTTGGCGTAATATAATGTCCGTCCTCTGAGTTTGAAGTAGCGTCTCTTCCATCTCTGAAATGAGCTGGTCTGTTTTAGCAGAATTCCTTCCTTTACACTTTTCTGCAAAATGATATTACAAAATAAGTTTACAATTCCTACTGTAGCAAAAAATAGCACAAATGATATTGAAATACTAAGGTTAAAACTACCTTTGTGCTCTATGTTAGATGTATGTTCTTTAATTTAAGAAAAAAAATATACTGAAATAAGAGAATCAATTGTATAATATATTCTGAAAACATACTTTTTTATAATAAAAATCAGCTTTTGTAAGGTATGGTTTTAAAATCCAATTTCTGGAAACAAAGGGGGTCATGGAGGCATAACTTTAAGCACTGTTAAAGAAAGTGTTCAAAAAGTGGAACAAGTTGTGGAATGTGAAAGAAAATCAGAGTAGTGGATTGTAGAAATCACATGGGTAACTGCTTTGAATTTGCTTTAACATTCGATGCTGTGCAGCATAAAAATGTGGCAAAATTTGCTGCAGTTGTTGGCATAAAGTAACAGAAAACAAAAGTAAGAGTAATACAAATTAATATACAAAAATCTCCGTAAACACACTGACAAACTTGACATACTTAATGCACACAAATGGACAGGTCTTGTACAAGTATTTACAGTATCTCACAAAAGTGAATACACCCCTCATATTTTTGTCAGTGTACAGCTTGTATAACAGTGTACAGTTGGTGTGCCCTCAAAATAACTCAGCACACAGCTATCAATACCTGAACCGCTGGCAACAAAAGTGAGTACAACCCTGAAAATAGACAAATTGTGACCAAAGTGTCAAAGTGCCTTAACTTGATTGGGCATTACGTTCACTAGAGCTTTACAGGTTGCAGCCACTGGAATCCTCTTCTACTCCTTCATGACGCATTACGGAGCTGGTGGTTGTTAGAGACCTTGCCCTTCTCCACCTTCCATTTTAGGATGCCCTACAAATGTTCAAAAGGATTTAGGTCTTGAGACATGCTTGGCCAGTCCAGCACCTTCACCCTCATTTTTTTTAGCAAGGCAGTGGTTGTCCTGGAGGTATGTTTGGGGTCATTATCATGTTGGAATACTGCCCTGAGACCCAGAAGGGAGAGGATCATGCTCTGCTTCAGTATCTCACAGTATATGTTGGCATTCATGGTTCCCTCAATGAACTGTAGTTCCCAACAGTAGGCAGCACTTATGCAGCTCCAAACTGTGACACTCTCACCACCACGCTTGACTGTAGGCAAGACACACTTGTCTTTGAACTCCTCATCTGGTTTCCACCACACACGTTTGAAACTGCCTGAAACAAATATGTTTATCTTGGTCTCATCAAACCACAGGACATGGTTACAATAGTCCATGTCCTTAGTTTGCTTGTCTTTAGCAAACTTCTGGAACGACAGTCATGCAGACCATTTTGATGCAGTATGTGGCGTATGATCTGAGTACTCACAGGCTGACCGTCCACCCCTTTAACCTCTGCAGCAATGCTGGAAGCACTCATAGGTCTGTTTTGAGAAGACAATCTTTGGATAGGAGGCTGAGCATGTGCACTCAGCTTCTTTGGCTGACAATGGCGAAGCCTGTTCTGAGTAGAACCTGTCCTGTTAAACTGCTCTATGGTCTTGGCCACCGTGCTGCAGCTCAGTTTCAGGGTGTTGGCAATCTTCTTATAGCATAGGCCATATTTACGTAGAGCAATAATTCTTTTTTTTAGATACTCAGACAGTTCTTTTCCATAAGATGCCATGTTGAACTTCCATTGAGCAAAGTGATTGTGATAGCAATAACACCAAATTTAACACTCCATCTCCCCACTTACTCCTGAGACCTTGTAACACTAACAAGTCACATGACACCATGGAGGACAAAAGGCAAATTGGGCACAATTTGTTCATCTTCATTTAGAGGTGTACTCACTTTTGTTGCCAGTGGTGTAGACATTGTTGGCTGTGTGAGTTATTTTGAGGGCACACCAAATTTACACTGTTATACAAGCTGTACACTGATTAATTTACATTGCATCAAATTGTCATATCTTCAGTGTTGTCCCATGAAAAGATGTAACATTTGCAAATATGTGAGTGGTGTACTCACTTTTGTGAGATACTGTATTCCTTAAAGGGTTTTTCAGTTTCACAGCCACAGTCCACTTTAGAATCGTATATCCTGTTTAGACTATGGTCGGGTCTATAGCAGTGATTGACACATCAGCTCTGCTGTTCCTAGTTATTCCTTTTACAGTGACAACAAGTGCAAGAGATTTATAAAGTGTATTATTCAGGCTGCAGGGCTCTAAAAGGTGTTTACTTATCTCTATTAATGGACTTTTAAAGCCTCTCATTTAGTTAAAACTCTGCAGGAGGTGACTCTCCATGGTCAGAGTGAATGACTGAGGGCAGTTTAGCGCAATAAGATATGAGAGAGCAGGGAGAGGTGGGGGAGAGAAAAGGTTGTAACCAGAAACTTGTGTGCTCTAACAGGAGATAACATTTTCTTTATCTCCTGAGAAAAGAAAAATCAACAAAGCAAAGTATTTAGAAAAAGTCTTCAATTATCTGTCCCTACATGTTAAAAGCTAATCATTGTAGTGAGAAAAACCCCTTTAACTGTATAGAAAACAAGAAACAAGATGTGATATGCATTTGCTAAAAACTAAGCAAAATAAACGGCAATATAACCATGTCTAGTTGCATATTGTTACATATCTTGTAAAATGTGAAAAATCGTGTATGGTAAAGAACACATTTTTGTAGGATGCCACTGCCTAGTTGACTATGCATTTCTATAAAGTAAGAAAAAAGTATACCAACATATACAAGCATAATAGAGTTAAAAAAGCCACTCTTTTGGCCTCAATCAGGTTAAGAGGGATCTATAGCTACACTTAACAGTCTTGGACTGACCCACCATTTAGTTGGATGGCAACTAAAATGTGCAGCTTAAAAATTCTCCCTGTTCAGGCAAAGTCTGTACCTGTACAAACTTTCTGAGCTCCGGTATCAGAGATAAGGCATTGCGCTGATAATACTATCAGTCCTTCTATAGAAAGAACAGTATTAAGGTCCCTGGGACTGACACAAACACTGCCTGTAATCCACTTGTGTGCCCCAAACTCCGTGGTATTTTTTTTTAACTGTATGCATGTCCTTGGGATGTGCATACAATTAAAAACTATGGTGCTGACTACTATAGACCACAGGCAAAGCCTATGGCCTCCAGTGGTAGGCTACGCAGGCGGCGTGATGTGCACATCATGCCTCCTGCATCGCTGTGTCTCATAGGCCAAAAGTCCTTAATTCCTGTAGATGTTTATTATCATTTCTCTGCAATATTTACTGAGAAAAATGACCTTCCTGTTGTTGGGCAAAGAGATGAGGTAAACTCCACCTTAAATGTTCCTTGTATAACTAAGGAAGAAATGCAGCTCTGCCTCAAGAAGGTTAAAATAGACAAATCAGCAGGTCCTGATGGTATAGACCCTCGTATCCTAAGGGAATTAAGTAATGTGATAAACAGGCCCCTATTCTTAATATGTATGGACTGTATAGTAACTGGGTATGTCCCAAAGGATTGAAGCATATCAAATCTGGTGTCAGTATTCAAAAAGGGGTCAAAAAGTGATCCTGGAAACTATAAGCCGGTAAGTTTAACCTCTGTTGTAGGTAAAATGTTTGAAGGTTTTCTAAGAGATGCCAACTGGAGTATCTCACTGAAAAATAAATGTATAACTCTGTTCCAGCATGGGTTTATGAAAGATTGATCCTGTTAAACTAATCTAATCAGCTTCTATGAGGAAATTAGCACTAGACTAGTTGGAGGGGAAGTTTTGGATGCCATGGATCTAGATTTTTCTAAAGCATTTGATACTTTGCCACATAAAAGATTGGTAATTAAAAAGAGAATGTTTGGACTGGGGGAAAATGTTTGCAAGTGGGTAAGTAACTGGCTCAGTGATAGAAAACAAAGGGTGGTACATACTCAGACTGGATTCCTATTTCTAGTAGGATACCACAGGGGTCAGTTTAGGGTCCTATTCTCTTTAGTATATTCATTAACCTTACACATGGATTGCATAATAGAATACCAATCTTTGCAGATGATACTAAGATCTGTAAAGTAATCAACACAACAGAGGATAATGTTTTATTACAAAGGGATCTGGATAAGTTGGAGGCCTGGGCAGAGAAGTGGCAAATGAGGTTAAGTACGGATAAATGCAAGATTATGCACATGGGAAGGAAAAATCTATTTCATGATTATTTGTTAAACGGAAAAACGCTGGGTAAAAGTGACATGGAGAAGGACTTGAGAATCCTAGTGGACAGTAAACTTTAATTGTAGCTGCCAGTGTCAGGCAGCAGCTGCCAAGGTAAATCATATCATGGGGTGTATTAAAAGGGTATAGAGGCACACAATGAAAACATTATTCTCCCATTATATTCACCCATTATATACTGTACCACAACCATACCTTCGCTGTCAACATGAGTGACCAAGTCAGGAGTAATGATTTGGGAGTTCCCTGCAGAAAAGTCAAACCAGCCTTGCGGCAAGCACTGTTGATTGCCAGAACGTAGTTCATAACCATCTCTTGCGGTGACCCAGAGGATCCATTACCTCTAACCCGTTACAACAGCACAGCCCACAGATACTGTATTGGAATGAGATCTAAGGAATTTGAAAGTCAAATAAACTTTATGTTTCTCAAACCATTTCTGAACATTTGTTACAGTATGGCAGGGTGCGTTCTGCTGAAAGAGGCCACTACCATTAAGAAATATCTCATCTATGTGTGTACTTGGTCTGCTACAACTGATTAGTGGATTAGATCAAAGTAAAACCCATACAAAAGCCAGGAATTAACATTTTCTGATAGAAGACTGCCCACGGCATCATTCTTACGCCTATGGTTTACCTTCTTCCCATAGTGTGCCATAGTGATATTTTTTCCCCAGGTAAGCAATGTATGTTCACTCAGCTAATCATATGATGGAAAAGAAAATGTTTTTCATCAGACCTGACCATCTTTCTCCATTGTTCCATGGTCCAATTCTGATGCTCACATGCTCAATGTACGCATTTTCAGCAGCAAACAGGTTTAAGCAAAAGCACTTGGACTTGTCTACAGCTACATAGCCCTATTCACAGCAAACTGTAACCTATCATAGCTAGTAATTGTTAGGGACTGTCAGGGATGAACACGGATGGAGTGAGGCCCTGACGCTGGTCCAAACCTCTGTCCCTGTCTTTTGGGATACCCGACTCCTTAATAGGTCGGCCCCAACCTGAAGACTGGGATCTACTCTGAGCCAAGTGAGACACAAGACATAGATGAAAAAACACAGAACAAACAGGAGAGGTCAGACAGGCCCAGTCAGCAACGAAAGGGCCGCGCAGTACAGAAACGAGAGGCAAGAGAGTAATCAGGATCCAAGCAAGAGTCAAAGAACACGGAATTAAGTAAATAAGGCGAACTATAGGTAGAGGAAACCGTATAGCAGCCAAAGAGGACAGGAGGCAGAGACTATATATAGGGAAGAGGAGAAGGTAGAACCAAAGTGAAGGGGGAATGGACAATTCAATCAAACAGGAGCAGGTTAATTCCACAAGTGCTGGAAGATTCCTGGCCACAGGCGTTGGCCAGGAATCAATTAAGCCCACAGAGCTACAGGACAGAGTTCACACTAGTAGTAGAAATACACAGAATTAAGTAAAAAAACACGGTTTACATCATACCGGCCGTGGCCGGTGACCAGAGCCAAAACCGGGGGTCTGTCGGGCACAATCATGATAGTAATTGAAGCTACAGTAGTGTTTGGGTGGAATATACCCAGGCAAGCTAACCTTTGCCTTGTGCATCATTAAACATTGGTGCTCCTTAACCTGCCTCTAGTCCATGGCTTGTCCTTTCTTGATCCTTGTTGGTAGGTACTAACCATTGCATACCAGGAACACTTCAAAAGACCTATTTGAAGATGCTCTAACCACGCAGTCTACCCATCACTATGTGGCTCATGTCAAAGTCACTCACATTCATCGGCTCCTGCATCCAGCACCACAACAAGATTTTACTGCTCTCTGGTTGCCTAATGTATTCCATCCTTTGACAGGTGCCATTTTCAGTAGATAATCTTTTTCCTTTCACCTATCAGTGGTTTTAATGTTCTGGCTGATCGGTGTGAAGGAAACTATAAGAAGGTCTTTACACAGATTTATTTCTTTTTTGGTGTTGTGTAGTTGGTGTGTGTATCAAAATGCAGTATGCTGAAGGGTTCACTCCATAGGCTTTTCAATCCATTTTTGCATGAAAAAGTTTTGTACTTAAAGACAAACATTTATTTTATGTCAATCAGATGGGGAGCCTCTTGTATTTTGAGGTGACCACAAATCAACTTTAGAGTCTAATATTTGTATGGGCAATTTATATATTTGTACAAGGTCATAATATCCCTTTTAGTAGTCTTTTTTTTTTACTACATAGATATTATTCTTTCAATATATTCAATATTCTGTATTCATTTTGTTTACTTTTCTTTATATTTTTTATTACTTCAAAGTATTCTTTTTAAAATAAAGATGAAAATGTTTCTATATAGAAGATGTAAAAATTACCATATGGTGCTAAGACTGGGTAAAGCTAGGTTATATTTAAATAGGGTCCATTGTTAAATCAAGTAAAAATGAGTGGTAGCAGAATAAAAGTATACAGCAGCATAAAAGTTATAAAAAAGGGCTATGCGTTTCTCTTCCTCAGACAGTATTCATATTACTAACTGGTACCCAGAACTGAACTTGCATATCCAAGCCACATAAACACAATGTAAAGCCACTTTCTCACATAGCTATTCTGTATTTTGTTTTTTTCAGTCAAAAGGCTGTGGCCAGCTGTCACTTTAAAATCTATAGCAAAATATTAAATCTAAATACAAAACATTTTTCTGTATTATTTTGGAGTTTATCGGTGTTTGTTTTTTAAGTGCCTTAGGTATGCATTTTTTGTGGAGTTCCATAGACTTTTCTATAGGAAAAAAGCATGTACAAAATCTTAAAAAATAAAAAGAACACTACCTTATTGCCACATTGAAAACATTTGAAACACATGTTGTTTTTTACATGTGTTATAAAGCTCTGAAAAAAGTGTATGAATAAAGTAACCCCAAATTGGTAATAATAATAATAATAATAATAATCTTTATTTATATAGCGCCAACATATTCCGCAGCACTTTACAATATAGAGGGAATAAGCACAGACGAACCAGACATTACATTATAAAAAAAAAAAAAGCTACTGACAAATGAGACACGAGGTGTGAGGGCCCTGCTCGCAAGAGCTTACAATCTATTAGGGTGTATGGGTGAAACAAAGGGTGACAAGTGCTTGGTTTACAATGGAACAGCCATGTTACATAAATATAGGGTAGTACACATAAAAAGTGGATGAACCTGCCATCCCAACCATACATCTATATACAGATAAGTGCCTGCGGGTGCCGGAAGTGACGAATGTGTGACAGAATTTGGGGGGTTAACAATTAGGGATCTTGATAGGCTTGTCTAAGAAGATGAGTTTTCAGAGCGCACTTAAAACTGTGAAGGTTGTGAGTGTGCCTGATCACATGGGGTAACATGTTCCAGAGAACTGGTGCAATACGTGCAAAATCTTGTGTAATATTGTGTCTCTTTTGGGTGAGTCCATGTTTCTTTTAATAGAGACGGTGCCCATCTGGTCTTAAAAGCAGCTGCTTGAAATTGCATTTAGTTGATAATCTGCAACTTGGTCTTTTTCTACAAGTGACTCTCCCAGTTTTACTTGCCCTAGGACATATGGTAAATGCAGGTTATTAGTACTCAACTGTTTAAATTCTTTTTTTATCTACAAGAATCTAATTTGCCAAGTAGATACCCAAACACGTAGTTCCATAGACTGTAGTAAATTTAATAGCCTTATACCATTGTTATTCCCCCCTATAATTTAAAAGTGGCATAATAAGTTTTAAACAGATTAGTCTGGCAATTGCTCCTTCAAAAAAAGCATGTTTCACTTATATTATCTTCTGTCACATTACAATGTACGTATTCCTTCGAAAGCCTTGTAAAAGTCTTTGTAATAACAGAAATAAAAAAATTATGACTACTTTTGGAAGATATATATCCTTTATTAATTAATTAAGGCACCATATTTGCAATGTGCTAGTTTTTTATAAGAGGGGTCAGGCAGATGACTGCCAAAGCAGAAAGTTGTGGTACAGCAAGGAAGGGGGATGGACACAGAAAATTTTTTGTACAACACATCAAATTAACTTCGCTAAGGCTTGGCAACTCTACATTGCCACAAATGCATTTAAAGATACTATTCATAAACAGGTAAATGGTGGTATTTAGAAAACAAGAACACAGAAAGCAAAAATAGCTTGGTGTAAAGACAAACGCAGCACAGTGGCTCAGTGGTTAGCACTGTTACCTTGCAGCGCTGGGGTACTGGGTTTAAATCCCTCTCTGGACAACATCTGCAAAAAGTTTGTATGTTGTGTCTGGGTGTCCTCTGGGTACTCTGGTTTACTTCACGCTCCAAAAATATACTGATATATTAATTTGGAATTTAGATTGTGATCCCTGGGATTGTGATCCCAGACCAATGTGAATAATGACAATGTTTGTTTAGCACTGTGGAATATAATGGTGCTTTATACATGACCAAAATAAATAGCAACATCTTTGTCCAGTCTGGCTTCTACTGTTTCTGCTGCATTCGTATGTATTCATTTCAACAAAAGTTATAGGATGAGGCTTTCATCCACCCACTCCAGTCTCAATTCTGCCAACCACAGCGCTTTGTATATGCAGCTTTTTAGATTCTCTGAATTCCTTCGCCCCACACACACCATATAAAAGGCAACGTCTCTACACCCTTTTTGGCAGATATTAGTCTATTTCTGCATAAGGGTACATACACGCAATAGAGTAAAATTTAAAGGTATATTCCGGGCCCCAACACTGCATGTTTGTCTGTCGGGGTATGAATAGAAATAGAAGGGAAACCTCATACTTACCTTTGGTTGCTCCCGTTCACTCCTGGCTGTAAATGGCTTTAGAGGCGTTTTTCAGATATGATTTTTCAGGCATTTTACAGTTAAAGTCCAATTAATGCCTATTGGTTATGCACACAGATCAGTATTAAAAAACACATGTACAAATGTTTTGGGCGTGTGTTTCAGGAGGATTTTAGCCATCCCATAAATAGTAAGTTTCCACTTGGAATACCACCAAAGAATGAGCATGTTCAATATTTTTTGACTGTGCATCGGTTTTAAAAACCACGCTGAAAATTCACTTCATGTAAACTAAACTGCATTTTTTGAGGTCAATGGGAATCATTTTCTTTCTGTTTTCAACAAGGATAAAGGTGGAATCTGGGTGGAATCTGACTAGAAATCTTTGTTGTGTTGACAAAGCCTTAGACTTCTCACTTTTTTTTAGCACTGTCAGCTCTCTTACTCTGTCTACAGAACAGCAGACTCTTAAACTCCTCATCTGTTTGAAGCACTGGAGCAAACTAGTGCCTAATGGGCTTCAAAGCTTTAGGGTAGGCAAGTCCATGCAGATATAACAGCAACTTGGGAAGTAGGGTGGCAATTCCCTATAACCATGTTGTTTGAGTGCAACAAACCTCCACCATGAAAGCACTAAACTGTGTTTTGTCTGACATGACTTGACTGTTAGGGTAAGTTCACATGCATTTCGCCACGTATTGAGAGCATATTGCGCTCTAATATGAGCGAAATGCACCCCAATCATTATAGTAATACACAGTTCTCATAGAGAACTATGGATTACGCCTCCTCTCCCCGCTCGTACAATACGATCGTATTGTACGAGCAGGGAAATAATTGACATGTCATTTATTCACGGCGCTTACGCACCGCGAGTAGTGACAGTCTATAGGCCGAAGACCCGGCGTTAAGCCATGTGAACATACCCTTAACCTGTGAGGTGATTATTCTTTACAGTTCCTGCTCAGTTTAACTAGTTCTAAGACAATTCTATTTCCTAAAACTGAAATTACTTCGGTCTGAGAAAAATGTTAATCTTCCACATCCATCATTTATTTGGTGTTTGAGTATATCACCTGAAGATTAAAGCCTATGTTTGGATATGAAGTGTCACGATGTGTTCTGCGGTCCCCGCTCCGGGTCGCCCTGCCGGCAGCTACTCGCCTCTCCTCGCTCCTGGAAAGGCTCCAGTCCATTGCCTGAGACCAGAATGTGCATACTCCTTCCCTAGGCGTGCTTGTGCTGGCTCTTTAAGATTTAAAGGTCCAGCACATCATTGCTCTCCAATAGCTGGCCACTCCCTGCTTTGTAAGGAACTTCCTTCCTCTGCTCCGTGCCAGATTGTTGGTGTTCCTGCCACTAGTTTACTAGTTACTGAGTTCTGTGTTTCCTGGTTTTGAATCTCTGTTACAAACGTCTGACTACTCTTTGCCTGTGACCTGGTTGTATTTCTGCCTGCAATCTGCCTTGATGTCTCAGCCTGAGACCTAACTACGTCTCTGCCTGCTCCCTGCATACTACGTTTGGCACTTTGATGTCACCACGAGTGGCCACATCAGGGTAAGTGACCTAGGAGCCTCCTTAAGTCACCTAGCGGTGGGGTGTGGTGAATGCCAGGGGGATCGTTAGACTCCGCTCCCTGGCATGGCCAGTTTCCCCTCTTGTAGTGACACAGAGGTTCCACACTAGCGTCTGTGACAGTACAATTTGGCCATTGATCCTGACGATGTTCCTGCATCGGATATCCATCACATTGCAGCTGTTTTGGCACCCATCAAGAACAACTTTTTCAGATGCTACAGACTATTTACAGCACATTTTTCAGAAGTTGAACCTGTTGTCGCAACACCTCCAGCCGCCACTGGCAGTCCTATTCTGCACATGCCGGTGCCATCTCATTACCATGGTGAACCCAAGACATTCTGCAGGTTTCTCAACCAATGCATAATTTATTTTAAGGCCTTGGCACATCAGTTCCCATCGGATTGAGCCAAGTTCGCCTTTTTTATCAGCTTGCTCTCAGGTGAAGCCTTGAACTGGGCCACACCCCATTGACAGAAAACCTACAGGAATTTTTTGAGGTCCTTCCACAATGTTTTTGAATAACGTGGGCACAATTCCTCTGCTGCATCATCTATGCCCTGCTTCAGACAAGGTGATTCAATGGTGGAGCAATACGCTATTCAGTTCCGCACTCTGGCTTCTTAGCTAGCCTGAAATAATGATTCTCTTGTAGCAGCCCTCTGGGCAGGCCTCGCTGGGTGAATCAAAGCCAAGCTGGCTGGATGTGATCTTCCAAGTACCCCAGATGATGTCATCACTCTGGCCACCAGAATTGACGTTCGTATTTTGAAGAAAAAATTAGAGCTTCACAAGCAGAGTCCCTTCAGGCTTGCATTCTTTCTCTCCTTGCACCAGTCTTCCAAAGTCCTCCACAGACGCCATTCAGAACAAACCCATGCTGGTGGAGAGAGTTCGTCTAACTTAGGCACAAGTTCAGACTGCACCTGTGGGTGTGTTCTTACGTTGTGGTGACACTGAACATTTCCTGAGAAACTGCCCTGTACCTCTGAGCTCATCCAGAAAACTTCAGTGTCTAGGCTTCGTGGGAGAGGCAATCCTAGACAAAGACGTGCCTCCTCCACACCTGACCACACCAGTCACTCTCCGCACCTCATCTGGTTTCCGCTTTCAAGTCCCTGCCTTCCTGGACTCTAGCCTACCTGTTACTCAACTTGACAAGCCTCTGACGATTTCTTCCGTTATTGAAGAGGTCCTAAAGGGCTCAATCTGTACCGTACTGATCTGCTGATGCTACAGGTTAAGGTATCGCAGAAGGAGCAGACTACATTCCGTGTTTTACCATGCTCCTCTTCAGCAATTCTCCTGGTTCTTCCATGGTTACAACTTCACGCCCCAGGTCACTCAATGGGGCCAGCAATGTCACTCATGCTGCCTCAAGCCATCTCCTCTTGTGAAACTCGCTTCCCAACCTGTGCACTCAATACCGCTTCCAGGCTTTCTGCTTACATAGCAAATATTCGCTGATGCCCCCTCTGAGAAGCAAGGAAAGACTCTTCTGCCACATCAGTCCTATGGTTGCATTTGCAAGTCGTACTTTCCTACCAATGCTGGTCTACACCCCTGCCCACTTCTCCTACTGCCGACTGCCTGTGGTGCTCTAGCTGTGGACCCCCAAGTTTCCCATATCTGAGAAGACATCAAGCCTAAAAAAAGTTCTTGGGTACCTGAGGGTACTATTGATCCTCCATGCCTCCTCCAGAGCTTTTGGAAGTAGAGGGAGAGGAAAAATGGGGTTAAACAGGGGGTGCTGTCAAGATGTGTGTTGCGGTCCAGAGCTTGTGTCGACGTTTATGCTCCGGCCTCCCTGCCAGCAGCTTCTCACTTCTCTGGCTTTTTAAGATTTAAAGGCCCAACGCATCATTGCCCTCCAATGGCTAGCCACCTCTTGCTTCATAAGGAACTTCCTTCCTCTGCTCCTTGCCAGATTATTGGTGTTCCTGTCATTAATTTGCGCTAGTTACTGAGTTCTGGGTTTCATGGTTTTGACCCTCTGCTACGGACGTCTGATTACTCTCTGCCTGCCCTGAACTCTTTGTCTATTACCCTGTTACATCTCTGCCTGTGACCTCACTAGGTCTCTGCCTGTTCCCTGGGTTCCACGTTTGGCACTGCGGCTGACGCCACAAGCAGCCATGTCAGAGGGAGCGACCTGGGATCCCGTGCAGCCAAATCCATTCCACCTTGCATACCAAGGGGCTCCTTAGACTCTGCTCCCTGGTGTGGTCAGTGTTACCTCTTGCAGTGACCCAGAATCTCCACACCAGCATCCATGACCTGAAGAGAGTATGTTCGCATGTGATGTTTTAACCTCACTCAGACCATAGATTTCTAGTTTTAAAATACCACATGTAAAGATTTCAGCAATAAATCTGCTACATGTAAATATACCCTCGGTGTCTTAAAACGAACAGTTTCTGTGCAGTTTTACTCAAATATAAATCTATTCTTCAGAATAAGGATATAAGATTTATTTGAAAAATAAAAATGTTGGGTCTTTTCATGAGTTTTAGGGACTATGTGTAAGGTTTTAGTCTACATGCTTACATGCAGCTGGTGAAAATGCACAAGATGCCCAAAGAGTTTGAACATTATAAGAGGAGAAATCTGAGGAATATACAGACATGGAAAAAAGAACAAGCTTAAATAAGTGGAGGTTTGTCGTTAAATTAGCATTTTGATGTGAAATTTTTTGGTGCATTTCTAACAATGATTTAATCTTCAATCAACACGTAGTTAATAACATTGTGAAACATACATGGTTGCATATGCAGTGATAGTCCGCCATGCAGCCATTGCTGTGTGGCAAAACTACATGCGTTTTACTGTAAATTGCCATGATTTTACAATGTGGTTATTGACCTTGTGGTTTGTAAACAAAAAGCTAAGCAGCCATATTGCAAAAGTGTGGTAAAATGCATGCATGTGTGAACCCTATCCCTAACCTTAGAAATTTTGTAAATAAAAGATGTGTACAATACACTCTGTAGGCAACCGGCAGTGGATGGTAGATATGTGCCAAGAGGGTTGCTATATGGTCTGTCAAAATGTCAGCAATGTCACGCTGGACGGTCCAACAATACGCCCCGGCTTTTCCATCCAGCCAAATTGCAGTAGCAGAACTGCAGTCTATGTGCCATCATAGTCCAAGGAGCTCGGGGGAGAAAAAGAGTATCTTAGTCAGTGACAGTAGGTTTCTGACTCGTGTGTTTAGTTAGCATAGCTGCCATGCAGCTTTCATGGGCTCTTTTTTGGGACCTCTGTAGTGAGGGTGGGAGACCATCCCCACAGTCCGGTCCGTACTTTTGCTGGACCTCTTGAGACCTTTAAAAGCCTGCTAGTTGTAGACCTCAGGGAGGAGTGTAAATCTAAGGATTCTGCTTGCCTTTCCCTGCAGAGTGTGCCGCACTAATGAGCTCGGAATGGAGCTCCAGGACGTTGATACCAGCTACCCTGATCTTGGACTCAAACTACACCATACATTGGTATGGGGACATACTACTTGGCTGAAGTTAAGCCATCTGTTTGTTCTGTGTATTGACTTTAACAGGATGCCGTGATAGCTCCGGCTGGAGAGTGTTTTTTGTTCCTGATTGCTATACCTTTGTTTGTTTTGTTGTGTAAATAAAAACCCTGTTATTTTTTCATCCAGAACACATTTGTTCCTACCATTTTTGCAGCTAAACTCCCACATATGGTGGAGGATGCGGGCAATTTTGGTTGCTAAGAGTTACGAAGGGTTATGTTTTTCAGTTTGGACTGTTTAACCTGCATATGTCCTGGGTAAAGGCTGCTATTTCCTTGTCAAGCCTATCTCCTGCCATGGAGGAACTGTGTAAATACCTGGTACAGGCCAATGCGTCCCAGCAAGAAACAAATCGTCTATTGCTGGAACAGGTGCCCTCAAGGACAGTATAGCTACTCTAAGGATGAAGGACGTCTCAGGGGTTATGAATGTGAAAAAAGGCGGGGCAAAGCTCATTACAAAAGATGACCCCCAATGACGACATAGATTCATACCTTGCTGGTTTTGAAAGACTTGCGGAAAGGGAGAAACTTCCTGTGCCTACATTGACAGGCGTTTTGGCGCCTTACCTGATTGGTGAACCGCAAAACGCCTATTTCGACCTAACTGCAGAGCAAGCCAGAGACTATGTCCTCTTTAAAGCCAAGATTATGGCCCGGCTGGGAGTCACATTAACGGTGCGGGCTCACAGAGTCCATGAATGGCGGTTTGTAAAGCATAAGCCACCACGCTCCCAGCTATTTGACCGGCTACACCTGGTACGTAAATGGTTACAGCTGGAAATGCTGAGTCCATCGGCCATCATCGACCGTATTGTTATGGACCGCTATGTCAGTGGCCTCCCTAGAGAGATTGACGCTGGGTTGCCCACGGAGACCGGAAAACCCTAGACCAGCTGGTCACACTGGTTCACCACTACTGAGGCTTACCTGAAAGCAGACCGCAGCAGTACGTCGGGCACTACCGAGAGTGTGTCCAGAGGTCCAGCGTCAAGGCCCACCAGACCCAGTCAGGGGGATGTGCCCAGAGGAGAAACGTTGGCAGTGCCAGGGAAGGTACCCCTGTCCTTCAAGGCCCCACTTGGCAGCAGACCTGATGTGCGTTGTTGGGGGTGTCAACAACTGGGCCATGTTGCAGCTCGCTGTCCCCAGTGTGAATACCCAATGGAGTGTGAGACTGCCCAATGCCCCTCCTTGTTTGCCCACCCTATCTACAGTGCTACACCCTGCGGGATCCAGGAACCCAGTAGTGCAAACTCCAAGTGAATGGGGTCAGGATAGTAGCACTGTTGGACTCTGGCAGCCTTGTCAACCTTCTACGTGCCACTGTTCTCCATGTCCTTTTGACCCCTGAAAAACAGGTGGGGATAATTTGCACCCATGGAGACACCAAACACTACCCTCTTGCCTGAGTGACCATAAAGACTGGCTGCAAAACTCTGGAATATGAACTGGGCATGGTAAAGAACTTAATACATCCCATGGTAATAGGTCGGGACTTTCCATTGTTTTGTGAACTTTGGGAAAAATCCCTAGTGGTCGTTACCAAGGTCTTACAGCTCCAGGCTCTCAAGTCCCTTTCCCCTAGCTGAAAATGTGCAGGAGGATGTGGTAGGGGTGACCACTAGTGTTGAGCGATTGCATTGGCTATCGAGATCGATCGATAGTCGATAGTCGGCCGCTATCGATAAGGTTTTTCGATAGTGAGCATCGATTATGAGCGATTACCATTAAAGTCTATGGGAGAGCAACAACACCTTCATTATTACACCCAAACAAGGCTGGAGAAGCTGAAATTAACATCCACAACAGTCAAATGGATACGTCTACATCTTAGGCAACACATTAGGTTATAAAAGTCACAGAAAAAAAGTCACAGACCATTTTACTATCCCTGTCTTGTACCACAGCCTGACCCTTAAACCTGCATCACCCACAAATTAAAAAGTGACAGAAGGCAGTATGATTTGAACCATCATGTTACTTGAACTGGACATTGAAAATCCCTGTCCTGGAAGCAGCATGAGGCCCAACTGATGACCCCCCCCATTTAAAAAGTGCCGGAAA
>JAODAL010015782.1:0-82696 GCA_025379985.1 Phyllomedusa bahiana | reverse complement strand
ACCGCATTTTGTCTTTAAAAAGAGGTCTTCAAAAATGGAAAAAACCCCCCCCCACAGTGGGGGTACCCCGAGTTGACATTTGGGCTGCTTAAAGGTTGGAACGGATGCTGGTGATGCTGATAAAGACATTTGTGGCCGGGGACGGGGAGGAAGGAGGTAAGACTGCTGGATGGGGTTGCATTAACCACTAAAGGGACAGATTGGCGACGCGTTCGAAAATGAGATTCACGGGGCCCCCGGGACCCACGATGACACGCCTGACGGTCCTGAATGATGACCCCTGGCATGGGTGTTGTGCCAAACGGAAGGAGCCCCTTTTTCTCGCCCTTACCCCCTTTTCCCCTACCCCCCTTTTTGCCCCGTTAAACCCCCTAAAATTTCGCTCCATGTTCAGAAATATCCAAATTTGAAAAGGGGAAAGGGAAGATTTTTTTGGAAAGTCTTTATTTAAAAAGAGGGAAAATTCCAGCAAAATTCTCAAATCCCTCAAACAAAAAAAAAATTTGGGCGGGATTAAAATTTAACTGAAAGGGGGTCGTTCAAATCAACCAAATTTGGGGCCTGCGCCAAAGTAAAAAAAAACATTTTCTAAAATGTTTGGGGATAAAAAAAAAGGTTTTTTTAAAGCCCCCTTTCCCCCCTGGGTGACTACAAAATTGCGAAATTCAAATTTAACTGCAAAGTAAAATTATCAACAAAGCTTAAACCCAAAAAGTAAAAAAAAAAACACCTGTCAAAAAGGGTATACGGGGAAAAAAAAAAAGGTATTTTTTGGCCCCTATAAATTTCCCCACCTTGGTCCCCTACAAAATTTGGGCGTTTTAAAATTTTTTAAAACTGCAATGTACTCAAATGAACAAAGCTTGACTGCCCAAAAAGTAAAAAAAAAACCCCCTGTTTAAATAAAAACGGAAAATTAAAATTTTTTTTGCCCCTATCGTACACCTTGGTGCCAAAAAGGGGTTTCCCGGGATTCAAATTTTTTAAACCTCCCAAGGTGGTTCAATCAACCAGCTGGTTTTCCCCAAAAATTAAAAAAAAACCCCCCGAAATTTTAAATGTTTTTGGGAAAATTAAAAAAATTTTTTGGCACCTAAAACCCTGTGGTGACTAAAAAAAATTGCTGTTTTCCCAAATTTTAACTGAAAAGGTTTTGGAATTTTTCAAAAAATCGGGACTGGGAAAAAAATTAAAAAAAGAACACCTATCTGAATTGAAAAACTAAATAAAAAAAGGATTTTTGCAAAAAACCCAAGAACCACAGTTACTAGAAATAATGAATCCTAATAAAAGGGCCCAAGCAGTGTTTTTAAAAAAAGTTTTTGGCTTTAAAATTTTCCGGGAACCCTTTTAGGTTTTCCTGTGTTCGCACAGGGGCCCCCCCCCCCCCCCCCCCTCTGCCCCCCCGTAAATTTAACAGCGGTGGGATGGCTCCAAAAAATTCCCTCTCCCCAAATTGTATTTAAAGGGGAGGTGCAGTGAGCCCAAAACTGGAACCCGCCCCCCCCCCTTCCCTTTCCCTTGGTCCCTGCAAAAGGGGAACCCCAAAGCCACAAATCAAAAACCAAAAGGGAAATAAACGTAAACAACCCCGGGCCAAAAGCCAAAGGGAAAGGGCAAAGCAAAAAATTTTCGGAGAAAAAGGGGGGTCAGGAGAAAACAAGGTGAGGCAGGAAAAACGGGTTTAAAAAAACAAAAAAAAAAGGGAACAACAAAAAAAAAGGTGGGCCGGAAAAATCACAGGCGCAGCAGTAAATTTTTCCCAGGGAGTTTAAAGGGGGTTTCCCCCTTTTACCCCCCCCTGTAGCAAAAATTGGACGGCCCCCCGGGCCCCCCCTTTGGTTGGTGCACTCCCCCCCTGTCAGGAGGGGCGGGGCCCCCTGTCACTCCAAGTTGTCAGCAAGAAAAGTGTATTCAGGGAGGGAGCGCATATAAAGGCTGTTGCACCCTGTCGCGGGCCCTGAGCACAGCTTAGCCCCTAAACATTTCCCCCCTTTTTTAAAGGGGGGGCCACTGGACCCTTCCCGGCCCGGGTTCTAACTCCCCCTCATGCAAACTGGAAAAGGGGGCCCAAAGGGGGGTGGAGTCACAGGTTGAATATCCCCTTTTTACGAAGTGCACGAGGGGAAAACGTTATGTAAACAAGAGAAGAGGATAATTTCACCCGATAACCCCCGGGTTAACCCCCTCCTAAACCACATACGGACGTGGGAACAGGTGTGGGGCAAGTTCCCCCAGGAACAAAGTTCTGGGAAACCTTACCCCGAGCATCAAATTAACAAGATGCCGCAAAGGTTTTAAACGCTGGCGCACCCCCTTCCAGATAAACTTTGGGCCGCACATCAGATTTGCCCAGCATGGAAAGGGGGAAAACTTTCAACCAAAACCGGGTCCTCCCCGGGAAAAAATTTTCCCCCTAAATTTCCCCGTAATTATGTTTTTTTAAAGCCAGGGAAACCCCCCAACCCAAAACAGGGGAAAGCCCCTCCATGAAAAAATGGGAATACACTTTTAAAAATGTATGGATCCGACCCCCCATCCCCCCCAGTCAGGGGTAAAAATTTTTGTTTTGTCCCCCGAGTTTGTGGAGTGGAGTTAAATTACCCAAAAGCCCGCAGCGAGCCCGATAGCGGTCTACAAGGATCCCCGAGGGTTTGGCGAAAAACGCATCAGCAAAAAAAGAACCCTGATCCAAATTTCCACAAACGCACTCCCAAAACCCAGACAGCAAAAGTATAAAATTTTTAAGGGAAGCAGCAACTTATTAGATACAAAAAAAAATCCCTTTCTCGCCTGGGTTATCCTCCTGGGCCCAACCTAGGCGTTGGATTTTTTCCCGAACCGGGGCTTTTTTTGGGGGCTTTCCCCGAATTCTGTGCCATCTTCTCCACAGTAGAAGAAAACCCCCCTTTTTGGATGCGACGAAAAGCCCTGACGGTCAAAGTTTGCAGGGGGCAAAAAAAGCCCCTACTTGCAGGGGCTCCTCGGGGTTTACGTGGGAAAAAAAAGGGGTTTTTTTGGGTGCCCAAAGGTTTTGGCCCCCGGGGGGGGAAACCTTTTTCCCCCGCCTCCCCTTTAAAACATCTGTCCAGAACAAGGGCCCTGACAGGGCCCTCATCAAAGTACCGGGGAAAGGGAAAGCCACCAAAAAATCCTTCCCATGGTCAGCAACCCTAATCTAAACGGATATCTGAGAGCTGCGTCGTTTCCACCCAAAGGGAACCCCCCGCCCCCGGGCACAAAAAATTGGGAACAAAACCCCCTCCACATTTCTTTTCACCCCCCTTCAAGGTGGGGGTCAGTGAGCCTCGCCACAGTTTCCCTATCTGGGTCATTAAGAGCCCCCCCAAAAGCGGCAAAAAACCTGTCCACAAAGACAGTTCAGGGGGAGTCTGCTTTAACGAAAAGCCCCAACCCCCGGGGGGGAAACCCTTTGAATTTGGGGCATAAAAAAACCCCACCCTTTTTCCCCTAAACCCCCTGGGTTTAAAGTGGGGGGAACCTAAAATACGGGGCGACAACCCTCTCTAAATCCCAAAAAAGGGCCCCTCCGTTACCTGCAAACCTGCCCAGGAAAAAGGGGATGGGGGGTTAAACGGGGGGGGGAAAGGGAAAGCGGGGACCCTCTGATTTGGGGGGTTGCCCCCTTTTGTTTCAAACCCCAGCGCCAGATCCTGGACTAGTGGATTAGCCCCCCCTCTGCTCTACCGGGAAGTTTTCCCCGGGGGTCATAGTGGGGGGGTTAAGCAGTAAGGGTTTTAGGCCGTGATGTCACGCAAGGGGGGTTTTCATAAGCCCAAACGGGAACCCAGCCACTGCCCCTTTGCCAAACTTGACTTTCTGCCCTAGGCCCCAAAACGGAAAAGGCGGACACCCCAGCGCTCCCTAAGTGCGGGGGGGCCACCCAGAAGGAAGAATGTCAAAAGTCCAGGTAAATATAAAATGGGAAAAAGGGCCAAAGCCCAAACAAAAACCAATAAAAAAACTTTAAACAAGCCGGGGTCAAAACCCAAAACGGAAGCAAACCCAAAAAACAAAAATAGGAAAAACCCCGGAGTCAGGAGAAAAAAGCCGAGGTCGGGTTTATCCCTGGTTAGCAAAACAAACCCCAAAGAAAAGAAACAAAAGGTAGCCGGGAAATATAAAGGGCGAAAACAGTCAGCTTTCAGGGATTTTAATTTGGGTTTCCTGGGATACCCCCCCTGCAGCTAAAATTGGAGCGGCCAAGGGTCCCCCTTGGCTGTGAAACTCCCCCCCCCGTCAGGAGGGGCCCCGGGGCCCCTGTCACTCACAGAGTAAAAAGCAGCAAGGTATCAGGGAGGGAGTCACAAAATAAATTTCGGGCCTGTCTGCAGCCCTGGGGCACAGCTTACCCAGACACTAACAACCTAAAATCTGAAAAAATTCTGATTAACTAACCTTCAAAGGAAATCACAGCAAAAAGTAGAGTTTGTCTCTGTGAAAAAATTGAATAATTTCGCTGAGTTTTTTGCTAGCGTTTGGACAAAGGAAGAGCGCAAGCCCCAAAACTCCCTATGAGACGCGAAACCAATGACATGAACGGGAAAGGGTTTTTCTATGAAAAAGGGAAGGGTAATGGTTTTTTTTTCCACCAATCGAAACCCCAAACCACACCCCATTTCTTTGACGCCCAACAAATCTCCCCCCCTGCCAAATTTTTGAAAAAGCAAATTGGCAGGCCCCAAAATGCGGGAAAGGGCGCGGGAAAATGGCACGATATTAATAGTTTAAACCCCTTTTTTTTTAAACCTAAATTATTGGTGATCAAAAAAAATTTCCGATCAACTTAAATACCGTCCCGGGTTTTAAAAACTTTGTCGTTAAAAATCTTTTTAAACACTACAGGACCACCCCCGGAAAATTGGAGTTTTTTAAGAGGCGCCGTATTTATAGGGCTGTGATTCACAAAAGGCCCTTGGGCCCGCGATTGGCTTCATGTCTGCAAAGGGTTTTTGGGAGGGTTTTTTTCTTCCCCCCAGATTTCCTGTGCCTTGTCACTTTCATTTTCTCGGGGGGCCATTTTAAAAAAAAAAAAGATGCTTTGGGTTACCCCCCCGCGAACCCACCAAAAACTTCACTTCGTTTTAAAACTGAAGTTTTTTTTAAAATTTCTAAAAAAATTTCCCACTTTGTTAGAAACGATTCACCCTTTCTCAAAATTATATTTTTTAAAATTTCGGGTATACAAAAAAATTTAAAACTTACAACTTCTTGTAGAAAAAAAAGGGGTTGGATACTTATCAAAGGGGAAAAAACCGGTCCTATAAGTCCATAAGTCCTTTTGCAAGGTAAAATGGAAAACGGGAAATTTTGGGCCCCGCCCTCCCAACTGTGCGACGTTTAAAGTTTTAAAATTTTTTTTTAAAGCTTGATTAAAAAGTGGACTCGGTTGTCCACTATTGATGAGTATCCTACCCATTTTCTATCTACAGATAAGTTCATTGTATGAAAAAAAATTTTATTTGCATATGGTACAAAATTTTTTAATAATATTTTTGGGGCTTTGTTTATTGCTTTTTTTTTCAGTTTTAAATTAATCCCATAGCCCGGGGAAAGGGTGGATACTTTTAATCAATTTAACGGGAAAAGAACAGAGTGTATAGCCAAGATAATTTTCTGTAAAATGGTGGTTCAAAGCGGCAGGGGGAAGGGTGAGATAGGGACCTTTGAAAGTCAAAAGTTCAAAACATTGTTACCCTTTTGCTTGGCACTGTATATATATATTTCAGTTCCATATTAATGACTAATAAAAAGTTTTACAAATAGAGGTGATCAAATATTATCCTACAGGAGTGCAAGAAAATCAGAGTTTCTACTACTAAGTTAAAGCACCAGTAACATAATATAGACTGTAATGTGACAGCCTCCTGAGAGATGTGTAGTGCCACATAATATTAACTGATCAATAGGCATCTAAAGGCACAGACTCTGAGGAGAAAATCATAGTAACCTGCATAATTTCTGGTTTTCTATTCCATCATAGGAACGGAAAATCTAAAATAATAGCAGAACCAGATCCGTTATAAGACGGACACCAATGGTGCCTGATAGACTTCACAGACTAAAATGGAGTCTATCAATTTCCTGTCATAGTGTCCCTTAAAAAATCAGACAAAATAGCACATTATTTAGCTGCTATTATTTATATTTGAAGATAAGTGCAACAAAGATTCCAGACAGACGCTCCAATGCAGATATGAATAAAGACTAAGCACTTGCTGTCTAAAGATATTTTACTGTTGATTCACCTGAAAATGTTCTCTAGTAGTAGCTGTAATAATGTGAACTGCTATTAAAATGGTGCAGTAGTCAGAGTATTGTAAATCTTTCAAACCCCCTTTAAATTTTATTAAAGAGCTCTTCATTTTATTAAAAACGGGCCAATGATTCTTCACTACTGATTAGAAAGTAATGGATATCAGTGTGCTTACCTCACATAAGACAGTGACAGCATATTAATGCACTGTTTTTTTTTGTTTTTTTTCTTTTGGTGGTTTAAACCATTTTACTGCTTAATGCATAATCGGGGGGGGAAAGCTTTAAAAACCAGAACAGAAAGGTGTTCTTGAAAAGCTGAACCCACCCACTGACATATTTTAGCACCCATTAATCTGAATATTCATAACGTAATACTACGTTTCTGCTGATGCATGGAAAATATTCAGTCAGATAAGGTTTCCCACAGCAAAATCAGACATTCTAATTAGACAACCTCTTTAAGTCCCTGAAAAGCCCTGCTTTTTTTTAGCAGGCCACATCTTCTCCAGTAAAGATATATAGAAAGTCATATACCACCTGAAAAAAATTAAAGAAATCACTACTACTTCATTAAAGTGATTAGCTGAGGTCATAGTGGCCAGACATTTGTAGACTGGTGAAAAATTGGCATTATGTATGGCGAGTGAACCTTATTCCCCCCTTATGGAAAAGAATTATGGGATATCCCTTTAAGAAAAATGTTGCCGGACAATTTCTTGCATGTGTCAATTGTGTATAACATGTAAATCTTGTATATGTACTGTACTGTTTAGTATGTACTGTGTCATTTTGTGCCACATGCACTGTATGAGCACCATGGAGGAGATTTACTATGTTAAATAAGGCTAAAATTGCTCTCAATTTGCACAAAAAAACTAGTGTACATACACTGCACCAAATTAACTATGGGCCACATGTATACAAATTTGGGAGGGCTAAGACTTTCTTTTTTTCCCATAGCAAACCCTCACAGTCCCATTCATTTTCAAAGAGCTCTGAAAAAAAGAAAGGGAGCTCTGATTGGTTGTTAGGGCAAAAAAAGAAAATCTTTCCACTTGTGGTTTCATACTGCCCCCCCGTGTCTTGGAAAAGGGCTCAGTTTAAAAAGGGTCGGGGTTTAAAAAAGGGCCCGTAAAATTTTGGGCCCAAAATTTTAGTCTGATATTACAGTAGTCAGTAAAGAGGTGGTTTATGAAAAACCACACATTGATAGATTTACCAATACAATCACATTATTTTGGTGCAATTTGGGCCAAAAACCTTGACATGTTTTGTATCAAAGGGGCATGGCTTAGAGGTAAAATGGAATGGCTTGATGGAAAGTGCCCATGTCTGTAAAGTTAGACAACACTATCAAAAGATGTAACACATTTCTCATACAGCTTAAGTCATTGTGATAAATCTGGTTCATTCTTACACTGTGTAGCCTAACTTTACACAAGTTGATAATTTTTTAAAAAATATGCTCCAATGTGTGTATGTACTGCAGTGAATTTGGCACATCTTTTGACCACTGTGTCAAGTTTTAAGGTATCCTTTCACTGATCAAGAAATAGGCCTACTATTAAAAAGAACTTTTATTCCTACTAGTTAAAGGGGTTTTGCAAAGATGTGAGTTCCTTACCCCCTTTTCGGTCAGGGGGAAAAGATAAACAAAGCATGCAGGGGCGAAAAGGGCTGGGGGAAGGGGTGGGGGGGTGGTACCGAAGCAGAGAGTGTCGCAATGTTTACTCAAATAATTTCTTCACAAGGGATTCTCTATACAAAAGATACAGGATCTTTCTCCACAGTCCGTGAAAATCCTTATGTTCCTGCATCGATAAGAAGTGCAACCCGCAAAAGGGGCCAGTCAGCTCTTTCATGTCCCGGTCGTGTCTAATGTAAACTGTCAGGAAAAAAAGGGGGGCTGAGCAATGCTGTACTCCGAGGGTTCACTTTTTTTTACTCACATATATTTAGAAAAGTGATTACATACCCATTTTGGAGGATCCCATGTCAACATTACTCAGCAAAACCCCTTTAAAAAAACTTATCACCAAATTTCTGACGAAATAGCCCAACAAATAATATTTATTAAGACCGGGAACACAATTATTTTACACAGTTGCTTTAAACAGATATTTAAAAAACTTTACAAAAATCTCTATTTTAAAACTCCCCAAATTTTTTTCTTTTTCTGTATACATATAAAAACACGGGAAAAAATAAAAAATTTTTCCACAGTTTTTTTAAATACCCCTTTTTCATTGTTTTTCCATCAATCACCCCAGAATAGTTTGGGAATTCGGCACAGTTTTTATGTTGATCGAAATTTTTAAAATATGCGATAATTTAGGTTAAATCGGGTGCACATCTATTAATTTTGCGCCATTTTGGGCGTTTCCCGTCTTTTTGGGCGGCCAGCAAATCAGCTTCAGAAAAAGAGAGGGTGAGATTTTGTGTGGGACGTCATAAATTGGGTTTTGGGGTTTTGGTTTTCCCGTTTGGCCGGGAAAAATTCACATGACCTGGTTTTACATAGAACAGCCCTTCCTGTTCTTTTATAAAGTGTCGTCAGCGTCTCATAGCAGTAGGACCTTTTGCCCCTTGCCTCTGCCCAAAACCCGCTCAGCGAAATTATTCTATTTCTTCACAAGAAAGCTCTACTTTTTTAGCTTTTTGATCCTTAACAATTTAAGTTAAAACAGAGTTTTTAAGTTTTATGAAGTTGGGGAGAAAATTTTAAAAAAGGAAAGCATCTACCGCGAAAAAGTCAGGGGGGGTTTGAGCGGGGGTGGGTGGGGGGGGGCCCGCGGGCTAACACAGAAAAGCTTTTTAAAGAAAACTGGATATATTTTCCCCAAAGACTTAGTGTAGACATAGCACTGCCATAGCTTTATTATTAAAAAAGTTTTCTTTTGGAAATATTTCCTGGATAGTTGGGGAGCCAAAAATTTTTATTGGGTTACACATTTTTTTCTAGAAAACTGCAGGTCTTTTTTTTTATTTGCAAAACTCCCTTTTATTATCAGAAAAACTTTTCAGTAGGTTCCAAATTTCCCTTTCCCAGCTTTTTTTATATAGCCACCTTGCAGTTTAAATTAGAATCCAGAAATTTTTTGTAGCAGCACGGGTTTGATAGGTGCCAAAAATCCCTTTTTTATTACCCGGAAACATTTCAGATACGAAATTTTTTCACTTTTCCCGCAGTACAGCTTTGTTCATTGGTAACCTTGCATTTTAAAAGGGTAAAATACAGCAATTTTGTACCCACCACAGGTGTTTTTGAAAGGTGCCAAAAAAATACCTTTTTTATCCGAATACATTTCAGATACTTTTTTTTTTCCCCTTTGGCATAGGCCAGCTTTGTTGATAGTTTTTCCCTTTGCATTTAAAAATTTGAAAAAGAAATTTTTTAAAGGTCCCCACAGGTGAATTAAAAAGGGGGCCAAAAAAATCTTTTATTATCCGAATACATTACAGAAAAACGTGTTTTTTTCATTTTTGGCGCAGAAACAGCTTTGGGTTCCCTTGGGGCACCTTGCCCTTAAAAATGGGGAATACGCAATTTTGTAGCCCACCACAGGGGAATTAAAAAGGTTGCCAAAAAAATACCTTTTAATTATCCCGTATACATTTGGGAACAGGTGTTTTTTCCCTTTGGCGGACTGGTTTTGGGTTGTTAGAGCTACTTTGCAGAAAAATTTTTTGAATCCAGCAACTTTTGTAGTCCCCAAAAGGTATACTGAGGGTCCCAAAAAATCCCTTTTAATACCCTATCATTTCAGACAGGTGTTTTTTTCCTTTTGGTCAGTAAAGTTTTCGTTGTTTTGATCTCCTTTTTTGTTAAATTTGATTCCAGCAACTTTTTTGTCACCACAGGTGTAATGAAAAAGTCCCCAAAAATACCTTTTAAATCCTTTGACATTTCAAAAACAGGGTTTTTTCATTTTTGGGTCAGTCAAGCTTTTTTGGAAAAAACTACTTTCCCTTTAAATTTGAATCCGGGCCAAATTTTTTTTGATTTGAGGGATTTGAAAATTAGTTTGTGGTTTCCCGTCTTTTAAAAAAAGATTTTTCCAAAACTCCCCAAACCCCTTTCCCCAAATTTTTTATATTTTAAACAGGGACAAAAATTAAAGGTGGAAAACCAGAAAAGAGGGGGGTAGGACATGGAGGTAGAGGTACGAGAAAAAGGGTTGCCCCTTTCCAGTGCTGGCCCAAAAACACGCATTTCCAGGGATCATCAGTTGCAGGGCCGTCAGGCCTGTCATCGCTGGGGCAGGGGGGTGTAATTAGTAACGAACAGCTTTTGCCAAAAAGTCCTTCCGTGTTTAATGCAACCCGCATCCAGCAGTCTTACCCCCTTTTCCTTCCAGTCAGGCCCCAAATGTGTCATAGCATCATCAGCAAACCCCTCCAAAATGAAGCAAACCCCAAATTTTTCAAAAACCCTGTAAACCCCCCACTGTGGGTAATTCATTTTTTTGAAGACCCCCTTTGATTTACAAAATTTTGGGTTGGGGTCAGAAGGCAAAATTTTAAAAAAATCAAGATGCCCTCAGAGGGAAAAGGAAGCCCGGGCTCGGCAAAATCCCCGGCGGGTTTAGGGAAAAGCTTTCAGTCCCTCTTGCTTGTAGCCCCAGCTCCTTTGGGTGCGAATGTCAGGACGACCAAGTTTACCTGTTTTTGATGATGATGATGACGGGGCATTGCGGGTCTAAAAATGGTTTTTTTCAAAACAAATTTTCTTTTCGGCGCTTCACACTGGCCGGGGGAAGGCGATGGGGGTAGTGTCCCCGTAAGGGGCCCGGGCCCCAAAAAAGGGGAGGGCGGTCGGCCCGAAAAACCGCTGATATTGGGTTTCCCCCAGGGCCCCCGGTAAGCGGAAAAAACCCCGCTCCTCGCTATCGCCGTTAAAAAAGGGGCCGGACCTTTCAAGCCTGGGGTTTTTTTTGAGCAAGCCCCTGTTTCACCCAGGGGGGCAAAAGCCCCCTTTTTCCTTAAAAAGCATTAAATTGAGGCCCAAAAACCTTAGGTGTTTAAACCCCCCAAAACATGTTAAAATCACATGCAGCGAAGCAGAGTTTTAAATGGAGGCAACACTTGGCCCAAAAAAGGGCCCGACCGAAAGCTGGGCCTCCAACCCCTGTCACACCCTCTTCCTTCCCCCCTCCTCCCCCTTCGCCACCACCCAAACGTTCCCCAGCTGCCCCTGCCCCTTTTTAAAAAGTCATGATCGGGGGTCAGCCTCCGCTTCAGCCTCCACCGTCGCCCGTTTACCCCCAGCACCACCAAGACCCATCCTACCCCTTTTTCCTCCCCCCATTTGACGACCTGCACGCCGTACAGCGGCCGTAAGCAGCCAGCCTTTTCCCTTTCCCGGTTTTGGGGGGCAGAAAAAAACACTTTAACCCCAACCCCCCAAAGCCAAAAGCCTGAATGTCCCGGGATTGCCCGGCCCTTCCCGACCCCGGGGAAAAAGGGTTTCCTTTTTTTCTGGTGGAAAGATTTGGGGTTTCCCCCATGTCATGGCCCTTTTGCCTGCCCCCCAATTTCCCCAAAGCTTTTCAGGCCTTTTTTTGGGCCCGAAAAAAACCCTCCCCCGGGCCCCTTTCCCCCAGGTCATCTAAAAATTTTTAAACGCGTGTCCCGCAACTGTGGCCGGAAAAAATCCCATCTGACCCCCGACACATGGACATAAGCAGGCCAAGGTTCTATAAACTCTGTGACAGCTAATGGGTGGCTGGGTGGATGTCTCTGGGGGTTTACGGTGGGCTTTGAGGCTCGGGGCACGCTCCAAAAAAAAACCCCAGGGATGATGCAGGGGTCTTTTCCCCCAAGGTCCCCCTGGTGGCAAACACGTGCCCAAGAAACCAGGCCGTGTTGGGAAAATTTAAACTGTCTTGGAGACCCTCCACACCCCAAGGGCAGGAGCTGTGTAAAGGCTCTCCGGGAATGAGACCCCCAGCGTGGCTTGGGGGGACCCAAAAACCCTTTTGCCAGGCAAAGGGGGTGGGGCAAAATGGGGGGGAAAACTGTGGGCCGCCCCTTTAAAATCGTTTGGGTGGGCACATCCCTTGCCCCGGCAAAATGTTTATTAAAACCCGGGCGTCCAGAAATTTCTTTAAAAAAGCTACCCGGGGCTGGGCTCCTGCTGAGGAAAAGGGTCAACAAGTTCGCACTTCCCCCGGTTTGCAAACCCCGCTTCGTCCCCCTGGCTCGTTGCAGCATCATTCGGCCCCCCCGTCAAAACCCTCTCATTTTTACGGGTTTGGGAAAAACGCTGGGGAAACCCCCTCCACAAAGCTCCAGGGGATTTGGCAGAAACGCAAGCCATTACGGTACGAAAATAAACATGGCCTGACAAACGCGGTGCGGGACCTCAGGGTTTTTGAGCCCCCGGGTGGAGGCAGGGGGAAAGAGCTCGCACCATCCTTCCCGTTTTGAAGAAGCCACCCCCAAAGGTCAGTGCGGCCCAAAGGGCCCCTTTTCGCATGGGCATTGTGGTGATCTTAGTTTTTTTGGAACTGAATTGGACAAATCTGAAAAAACAGGGCCCCCCCAGCGATGGAGGAGGGAAAGGACACAGATTCGGACACGGGGCCTTTCTCTCCGTCGAAGGGAACAAGGCCCCAAAAGTTTTTCAATTTTTAAAGGTCCTTTTTATTTTGGCTTGGTTCGGGGGGCCAGGGCTAGTGCAAGGCGGGCATTTAGCCTCAGGGGGCATCATTTTCGGCAAGTCCCTGGGCTGTGTTGAAGCTGTGCCGGAGGAAGCGGATGGAGGAGGAGGGAGGTATACCTAGACACTGACGTACCGATGCCCTGCCTTGGAAAGAGGGGGCGCGTATTTTGAGGCGGAGGAGGAAGATGGGAAGAACATTTTTTGCTAGTACCCCTCGACCCAGAACTTGGAAATCAATGCTCCATCTCTCACATGAGGCTTGGGTTGCTCCATTTCCTCCAACATGATCCTCGCATTAAGGCCATCAAAATGAACAACAGTGACTGGGTGGCCACCCTCCTGGATCCCCGGTACAAAACAAAAACTCAACACTCTCCTCCCACCCACCCAAATAGAGATTAAAATGCAGAAATGGAGACCTTGTGATTGATCAACTGGAGACATCCTGTTGCGTCTGATTTCACGTTCCCCAATTTCCCACGGTGGAACAACATCCAGCGACTGTACAGCAGTAGAGTGCCAAGTAGCCGTAGTGGCAGCAGCAGGCACGGTGGCAGAAGCCTAATGGGTGTCCATCTGGCAATCTTAATTTACCACCACACCAACCATGCAATGCAGGGCACACACCAACAACAGAGACCACTTAAGATCATGAGTGCACGACTATCTGCGACTCAACACCGATGTTTTTGTAAGGTGTTCCGACCCAATAGACTCAGTGGTATCCAAAATGACGAATGGCCCAGCACGCTCGCCACGCCATAGAGGTGTTGTCCTTGCCCATCACCAGCGTCAAATCTGAGCGGACCTTCAGCACAGCTGGAGGAGTCCATTACAGACAAACGCATCCGGCGTTTCCACAGAATAATGTGGATCGTTTGACTTTCATCAAGATGAACAAGCCATGAACACTGATGATGTTTGGGGCCCCAATTGCCGAGTCACCGATTAGATTGCCGTCTACTTTCACATACCTCTTCAACAGAAATGACCCTCTTTTTAAAAATGGTTTTTAAAATGATCATTTTTCTACCTGCAATTTTAATTCTCTTTTCCAACATTCAAATTTGCTGGTTTTGCTGTGATGAGACTTAAAAGACAGCAAGGTTTCCTATTACAACACCGTATTCCAATTACTCACTTTATCTTTTAGAAGTTTTCGCATTGTCAATGTTTTTGAGTTCAGTGTTGCTGTGAATACAGATATAATAAGGTCCTTAGAACAGAAATGTGCTTCTAAGTGGGCATGTCTCCATCACAATTTTTTTTTTTCACTATGTTTTTATTGAAGTCGTCAAAATACAATCAAGATCAACATATTAAAACTGACAGAACAATTGTATCACATATCGTCTTCATACAACAGATGTCTTTCTATAGTTTTGGACTATTTAAGAAAAGTGATAGAGTCCGTTGCCTTATATGATTTCAATAGAGCATGTCAAAAGCTATCACCTGCTCGACTTCTTTCCTTTTTCTTGAAAGAATACCTATTGATGCTAATATAAGAAAATGCTGCCATTTTCAGTTAAGATCCATGCTGAGCGTAGAAACTCAGCATGAATCTACATTTTTTAAACATATCAACAATTTCAAGGTCAAAACCTAAACAACAAATAAAAAATCACAAACTCCACCAGAATAACATACATAGTCATATCTTCTGATAAGTTAGAAGGAGTGTTATCCTTTTATTTGGACCCTATATTTCCCGCTCTCCCCTCGAACTTCAGCTATCTTCTGCATATATGCCCAGCGAGCTAGTAAGTATCTTTTCATAATACCATTTAGTGTGCCTAAAGGGGTTTACCAAAATTTGTATCTCTGCCTGTGACAAGAAGCTCTCTATGAACGGGTGCCACTTATCAAAAAACCTTTCTGTTTTGGAATCTTTATGCTTAATTCCGTATCTATTTTTTCCAAAATCCAATATCCTTTTACTTGGGCCCAAACTGCCTGAGCATCTGGTGTCTCTGGTTGAAGCCAGGCATTTAGTAGGCTTCGTTTAGCCGCAAGCAAAAGGATATGTAGTAAGTTTCGATACTTGGGTAAACTAGAAAAATCATGAAACAATAAAGAATTTGGTTGGAAAGGCCAGTCTAAACCCCATTTTTCTTTGAGTGTTTCTGTATTTGATCTCCAGAAGTTTTGGGATTTGTCACAGAGCCACATACCATGCCACATATCTGCTTTAGGTTGGTTGCATTTGGGACACTCTTGCCTCCTTTGTGGGGCGGTGTTACTTGGGGGAATATTGAAGCCATATATTGCTCGATGTATAAAGCGAAATTGTGTCTCCCTCCATTTTTCATTCATAACTGATTTACATATTCCAGTCCACCCTGTTATTATGGTATTCGAGACTTCTATACCTGGACATACCGCTTTCCAGCCTGAGAAAAGCTCGTCGTCCCACTTTTCTATGACCGGGATTCTTAATGCGGAGTAAATTGATGAAAGAGAGTGTCTACTGGAGCTGGGGCCAACTATATCGTCAATGGAGTTAGGGCAAAATTCTCGCGTTGTGTCTATCACTCTATTCTTAAGGAAACTGGTGATCTGACAATATGTAAGGAAGTGGGAAGTAGGTAGGTCTTTAAGTTCCTGTAGTTTAGGGAAAGAGAAATACTTCCGTGTTGTGGGATCATACATGTCATAAACAGTAGTAATACCTTTTTCCTTCCATAACTGCATATGCCTATAATCTGGGCTTTGTTTAATTTCCGGTAGACCTACCAAGGGCATATACTTGCTAAGTGTGGCTGGTAACCTGAATATTTTACGACACGCTTTCCACGCAGCTATGGTATCCCTGAGCAAAATAGATGTTCTGATATGTGGTGGTAACTGGGAAGTTTTTATGTGTAGCAAGGCCGTTAGGTCCCATGGATATGCATATAAAGCTTCCAGATCAAAGTTCGAGTGAAGAGAAGAATGCCTTATCCAATCAATACAATGCCTCATAAGACAGGCTAGATTATATTTTCTTGTATCTGGAAGGTTGATTCCCCCCTTCATCTTTGGAAGCATTAGTTTAGAGATTGCTATTCTGGGTTTTTTATTAGCCCATATAAATTTTGTGAAGCTAGATTGTATGATACGGACATCTGCGTGCTTTAAGAGCAGTGGAATTGTCTGAAGCGGGTATAATAGCTTCGAAAAGCTCATCATCCGCACAAGATGACACCGAGCCAGTAAGGAGAGGGGTAGCTTTGACCATTTATCCAGCTCTTTAACAATCTTTTGGATTAGAGGGGGATAATTTAAATGGTATATCGATTCAGGAGTTCTACCGATCGAGATACCTAAGTATTTAATAGCTAATTTTGCTATTTTAACTGGTTGGTCCATATTTTGTAAAGCCAAAGAGACAGGTTTTGAGGAAATACCAAGAATTTCCGACTTGGCGACATTAATCTTGATACCCCAGTGGAGTCTAAAAATATTTCATAGCCCAAGTAACGCCTGAAGGTCCCTTTCCGGGTTCTCCATAAAGAATATAATGTCATCCGCGAACATTGCTAGCTAAGTCAATCGCCAAAATTTGATGCCCTAACGTATCGGAGACATAAGAGTAACGGGCAACGGTTATCAACAGCTAAATCAAAAAGAAGGGGTGACAAGGGACAACCCTGCCTGGTACCTCTTTTTTTCCCCAGAGGGGATCTACAAGAAATTAGAGATCAAACCGGGCACCATAAATAAAAGTCCCCATCCGGCAAATAACTATAATAGTACAAACAAACATACCGAACGGAGGCCTACAGAGCCATATATCATCCAATACCCAAGCCATCCCTCGATCCAGTCACACCACAATCAAAGGCCTTTTCTGTATCTATGGCCAACAATGCTGATCTCTTATGCTCGTCTGGACATTTCTTGATCTCGTCCAAGACCAATATGACCTTTCTTATGTTGGCGACTGCCGAGCGCCCCTGTATGAAACCAACCTGGTGTGTTCCTATGAGTCCAGGTAGGATAGAGGCTAGCCTGTCTGCCATAATTTTCCCTAGCAACTTGAGGTCCACATTGAGCAGCGAAATGGGACGATAGGAGGCCGCCAGCCCAAGATCTCTCCCCTCCTTTGGCAGCACGATGATATGGGTTGTGTTAGTGCTTGCTGGGATAGGTGCACCTTGCAGGTAAGAATTAAAAAGGGCCGTGAGTGTTGGGACTATTTGCGTAGATAACACTTTAAAAAATTCTCCTGTATACCCATCGGGTCCAGGTGACTTGTTGTTCTTCAGTTTAGCAATAGCTGCTTCAACTCAGGGGCGGTGAGGCTTGGCTTAGCATGGACAATTTGTCGACTGAGAGACGCGGCATATTTATATTCCCAAGCCACTCCGCAGAGGCTTTATCATCTAGTTGCTCATCTGAGTAGAGTTGGGAGTAGAAGGATCTCAAAATTCTCATTATTCCATCACCCTTATACATAGACCTACCCATTAGCATCACAGAGTGCAGGTACTGGGCTTTATGCTGGTGTGCCTTTTGCGAACCTCGCCAATAATTTCCCCGGCTTATTCCCGAAACGAAAAATTCTAGCTTCGGTTTGGGAATACTTCAGACGCTCTTTTCGTTCTATCCATGAGTCATATGCTTGTTTGGCCAACTTCCACTCATTTTTGTTAGTCACCGAAGGATCAGATACAAAGGCAGTATAGGCTTTTCGTAACTCATCACTCATCTCTATATATTTGCCTAAAGCGTTTAGTATTTAAGGTCAAACATATGAGCAATTACTTTACCCCGCAAAACCGCCTTCGCCGTATCCCAAAATAATTGGGGGGAGTCTTCGTGTATTGAGATTATCTGCTTGAAATTCCATCCACCACCCATGTAACATTTTGTTCGGAATTCCTCATTCTTGTGTAAAAATGTTAGAAAACCGCCATATATAATCAGTGCCACGATGGAAAGCGCTCAAAGAGGGTAAGTAATGACTGGGGCCATGGTCAGAAATGACATGGTCACCTATTTTAACTTCTTTTACCCGCTAAGGGGAAGATCCGACACAAATATATAGTCGAAATCTTGATCAACTGTTTTATGGCGAAGAGAAACATGAGAAAATTCCCTCTCCTCCGGATGTAACAGTCGCCAGGCATCTTTTAACTTCAGGTTTTCTATGAATTTTGCTAAGTGTGTTTTCCCCAACATGGGGTTAGAGCTTCAGACTAGTGTCTCTCTGTCTGTCTTACCAAGTGGGTGATATGACCGAGAGTTTAAAGTCTCCTCCCCAGGATTTTTATTTTCCACAAGAGAATCTTGGATAATCATGTATTCCAACTGTCAAAAAAAAGAGGACCTCCTACTTTAGGCCCTATATGTTATATAGGGCAACGCAAGCGCCTTCAATGATCGTTTAATACTAACCATCACCCAGCCACATCGTGCTCATTTGGATTACACTCCCTTTAAAGTTTTTGTGGATAAGCGTGATCACTCCCGCTTTGCCACCCACCGCAGGCGACCCATATACCATGCCAGGCCATAAACAGCGCATGCGATTAAAATCTTCTTCTGATAGATGGGTCTCCTGTAGAAAGGCAACGTCAACCCCTAACCGTTTTAAATGGCGTATAACCATTCTCCTTTTTTCTGGAGAGCGGAGGCCCTTTACATTCCACGATACTAATCTCATGTTGGAAATATAAACAATGGATTAGACAGTAACATCTGGTGGATATTGAACAGTGAAGAAACTCTATCTTGGAAACTTTTAACCGGGGCCCTCACACAGCCAAAACCAAGCTGCCGAAGGCCTTGGGCAACAAGCCAACTGCACTCCAACAGGCAGAAAAACGGGAATCTGTCACTTTGGAGCTTTTTCAAGGACCTCACTTTTTTCCATCATGGGGTACACCCTATATATCAGCAAGTATAATTACAAAGGACACAACAAACCTCTTAAAGAAATGAGCGCTATAAAATGGGGTTCTTGTGCCACTCTTCACATTTTATCACGTTATACATACCCACCATAGAACCTTCAATGTGTCTAAATCCTGGAAGTCGTCTTCTCCATTGCTTCCCTTGAATCAACGTTACGTAGGGTTTGGATAAAGTCCCTCTGTCATTGTACCCTTTCTCATCCCCTAGTTGACCGGTCCCGTTGAAAGGGCAGATGTTAGATGACAATGGAGACGAGATCTGGAGTGGGAGCAACGGACTCCTCCAAGAATTTCCTCGCCTTCCATCTGGTGAAAAAATTTGAAGTGTTCCCATTGCCATGGAAAACCCGTAGGATGGCTGGATATAGGAGAGCAAAGCGTATTTGCTTATGAAAAAGCTCAGAACAAACGTAGGAAAAAGCTCTTCTTTTTCTGACCAGCTCAGCAGAGAAGTCTTCAAAAATCAATATTTTCCTCCCTTTAAAAATCAGATCAGATCTCATTCGCTTGAAGGTCCTTAGGATTTTGACTTTGTCTGTGAAGTCCAGGTATTTAACGATTACCTGACGTGGCCTACTTCTCAGGGCAGGGGGTACAGTTGATTCTGCCGCGGATTGTGAATCGCCTCTTAGATCTGGACCGAGACGGTGAGCCCTTTCCACTTTGCAGATACCATCTAGGCCCAACGCCTCTGGAAGTTCTTTTTCACAGAGCATGGCAAGATCTCTGGCAGGTATCGATTCGGTATACACGAGTATGGCGAAGATTGCGTGTCTGACCCTATTTTCTAGATCTTCGATCTTTTTCATGGAGCCCCATTTATTTTCCTGTATGAACGTCCTGGAGAACAACAATTGGATTTTTGGCCGCTTCGTCTTTCAGATCGTTGATCTGAATATCGTCGTGTCCTATGACTCATTATGGGCTTTTAAGTCCGATTGAACTTGAGAGAACTTTTGAAAACCGTGGTGCAAGAAAGCTGAAAATCCCGGCGAAATTGCCTTCGCCCTCGGTATAATGCCTTAAAATTTGTCAGAGAGGCCGGGGGGGTCCTGGGGCTTTTTTTGGGATCTGATGAGGCACAATCCCTCTCAGGTTGTGAGAGGGAGTCGCAATCGTCTAATGGAAGTGTATCATCCATTTTTTTCAGGGGTCTTGGTTTTTTGAGGTGGTGTAGATTGTGTATTGATTATAAACTCATCATGCAATGCCCCCTTTATTAATGAAACAAGGTTTACCTTTTCTTTTGAGGTCCCCCCCCTGCTATTCAAAGCCTCCAATATTAGTACAAATGGATTATACAACGGTAGTTTTCCGTAAAAAACAAAAATTTTTTTTTTTTCAAATCTTACAAAAAATTTTGAATGTCCATTTAAAAAACAGGTTCCCAAACTTCACTTTTATATATTTTGTATTATCATTTATACAACCCCGGTGGTTCATTGAAGTATTTTTCCTTTACTTTGGTAGTCGAGGGGGAGATTCCGCCCGGAGTGGACTTTTGCATTCCAGCGTCTGTGCGTTGACCCCTTCCTAAACTCCTCACCTTCAAACAGCGCTACGTCTCGCGACGTTTTGAGGCTCACCCCCTCTTTGTCAAGCATAGGGGTAACCATAGGATACATAAATTTTATATATTTTTCCCTGTTTGTCTCAATGAAAATTTTATTATCTTAAAACAATAATAATAAAAACAAGAGTATGCCAGTATGAGGCCATATAACATATTTATTTTTATTCATTATGTCCCGTATCCTTTTGTAGAAATTTTTTTTGGTTACTTCACATAGCATGATTTGTTCAAATAAAATTCAGGTATAGACTTCCAAATTTTGCATCTTCTTTTAGGCCATTAGGTGTAGTGTTTGCATTTTGTGGATCCAAAAATTTCTCTTTGTAACAATTTTTTTTTTTAAAAATATGTGTATCATTTCTTTTTCTTTTTTCTAGAATCCCATTTCAGATCCCCAACATTGTGTCCAGATTCTAAAAATGTTGGGCCAAAAAGGGATTTTTTCACCCAAATTTTTTAATTTTTAACCTTTTTCTTTATTCCCTTTTTTGTTTTTATTTTTTTTTTTTTTTTCCCTTCTAGTTCTGAACAATTTTATCTGTGATCTATTTCTTAATTCCCCCTCGTGGTCTTGTTTTTGCCAATATATGCTTTCCCGCAAGGGATTTTAGCTATTATGACATTGCGGGAATTCACATGATTTTTTTTTTTATAAATATGGGGTACCCTTTCATTGGATGCGATTTTCTATCACCTTTTATTTTTGTTTACAATTTTGGCACGCAAGAAAACCCATATGTCCCCTTTTTTGTTTCCCCTATTAGTTTTTTGTTTATTTTTTTGTTTTTTTTTTTGTAGGTTGCCCTAAAAGGACATTCCACACTTTTCCCTCTCTGGAAAAAATCTGGGGGGATCAACAAGCGAGAATTGTCAGAAGAAGGAGCCGAGCGCAGCGTGAGACCCAAACACAAAAAAAGAAAAAATAAAGATCTAATGGTAAAACATTTATCCAAAGGGTCCTTTCTAAGAACAGAAAAATAAAATTTAAATAAAGACAAAATTTTTGTAACCCATTCACATTCCAAGTTTGATTTTAATGGATTTTCCCACAATTTTGCAAAAAAAAAAAAAAATTAAAAAAGCAATATGGTAACATAATTCCATCGTTAAAAATGTCCTAGAAAATTAATAAAAAAAGGGGTACTTATGACCCCATAATAATAGCCCATGATAGAAATGTTTCAAGAGATGGTTAGAAAAAAAAGTGGGGGGAAAAAGGGGGATAAATGCAAACGTATTGTAAAAAAAAAACAACAAAAAAAGAACAAAGGGGGCCTTAAAAAAATTTGGGACAAAAAAGAGGAGGTATTATTAAAAAGGCGATAAGGGGGGGTACAGTACAAATGGATCGCAACCAATACAAAGAGAAAGCAAAGTCCCAATAGCAGATGATTAGTATATGAACATCATAAAAAGAATCCAACAAAAATTATTAAAAAAAGAAGTAGCTGAATATTAAGGGAAAATAGTAAGATCGGGAATTATTGATGAAAAAAACTATAAAAAAAATCCCCTTCCGGGGGTAAAAACCACCCAGGATACCAATATTATAAGGGTTTCCCAAAAGATCCACAAGGATGTAAAAAGACCACCAGGAGACCAATAGTGCCGGGGTAAAACTATACTAATCCTCTTGCAAATATATTGATAGTTTCCTGCAACCCATATCAAAACTTCCCTAGTTTCCTGAAAAGAACCAGTGACCTTTACAGAGATAGAACAAGTGGATATATAGGAATAACATACATATGTACCCCTAGATGTCCAAAACCTCTATACAAATATCCCAAAAGAGAAGCATAAATAAAATTTTAGAGAAGAACTTATAGAAAAAATCCCAAATTACCCAAACCCAAATGTTTGCTTTTTTACTAACTTATTAGAATCATCCTTACAAAAAAAAATTATTTTAAATTTGGCTTTAAATTTTTATTAACGACAAGGAGTTGCAAGGGGGTTTTCCCAAGCACTCCCAGAACCAAATTATTTAGGGCCAAACCTGGAAACAAATTTAAAATTTTAGCGCTGGGGAAAAATACATAAAAAATGTGGTTAAGATTTGTGGAGAGTGCTTTATTGGGGGAAGGGCACACAGAAAAATAAATCTTTTTGTAGAATTCTAAATACGGGCATCCCCTAATAAAATTCACAAGAAAATATTGACCAAAAATCCATTGCACCTAGATGTAACATTTAAAATAGAAAATAAAAAATTGAAGACCAAATTGCACGTAAAAGAAATGGAGAGGAATAACCTCTTCATGCAAAAAGCAAACATGCTCAAATTTAATAAAAGGGAAACCCTAAGGGGGAATTTTTAAAAGGATTTTGGCGAATCTGTACCTAAAAAAGGCTACCAAAGGAAAAACAGAAAAAAATACAAAAAATGTGTTGATAGAGGAAAGATGGACGGTACAAAAAAAATAGGGGGGTAAATAGGAAAACTAACTAGGGAGAAGCACGCAAACACAAAAACAAAAAAAAGATCAAAGGATTAACTAATTTCCCCTATGATCACCATGCAGAAAAAATTTTAAAAAGTATTTTAAAATCGGGGCATAATTACAGGTATCCAAAATAAAGGTCTCATTGTTGATCCTCCCAGTTTTTTTAAAACCAAGAGGGAAAAGTGTAGGGAATTCCTCATTGGTCAGACCCACACAAAAAAAAAAAAAAAAACAAACACAAAAGGAACACAAAGGAAAGTACATTTTGGGTTTTTTTTTTTGCGTGCCCAAAAATTTTAACAAATAAAAAAAAAAGGTGATAGAATTTTTGTACCAATAAAGGGTACCCTATATTTTTTAAAAAAAAAAATTCACGGCAATTCCCAAATTCATATATATGCTAAAATGCCCCTTTGGGGGAAAAATTTTGCAGGGGTCGGGGGCTCCGCTGTCCCCCGCGACCCATTCCCCTGCCGCAGGGGGTCTTTTGGGGCCCGCGGCTGCGGCGGCCCCCAACCACCCGTTGTGCCTCGGGGCGCCTCTTTACCTGGGCCGTCTCCGGTGAACGCCGCGCCCGCCTTCCCGGCCCTCGTGCCGTGGCCGCCCCTTAAGGCGCACCGGCCGGGGTTCTCTAAATTAAAAAGGGCCCCTGTCCGATAATTGGTTATTGTGGGGGCTGGTCCCCATTTAAGGTACCCCCCAGTATTTTCCCGCCATTTGTTGGGGTGTTTTTTTGGGGCGTTAGAGAGTATTGGGGGGTTCCGTATTATTACCCCGGGACCATCCGCCTGCTTACGTTCCTGACCCTTTTTTTTTGCCGCCTACCCCGACCGTTCCCCGTCTCTACTACAAAACCCCTGGCTCCTGCCCCCGACCTTTGCCTGTCCCCGATACGCCTCCGGTTTCTTTCCCCGTACCACCGACCCCCCGGCCCTCGCAAGCAATCACTCAGGGGTAACGACCTGGTAGCCTCAGCCGCAGCAAATCCATCCCCTTTGCGGCGGCTCTGGTGAAAAACCGGGGGGGTACTTAGATTCCGTTCCCTGGCGTGGCTTAGCTATCATCGCTTGCATTGGCCCCGGATCCACTCCTCCCTTACACATTTAAAAGGCCAAACAAAAGAACAAGAGTTGAATTAATGAACTAGATCACAGATAAAAAAAGTTCAGAATAGAATGGAAAAAAAAACAGGTAATAAAAAAAAGGTAGAAAATAAAAAATTTGGTGGAAAAAAAAATCGGTGGCCAGACATTTTTATGAATTGGACACAATGTATGTATGAAATGGTGTATTTAGAAAAAAGTGAAACAAATGATTTAAAAAACAATTTAAAAAAAAAAATTTTTTACAAAAAGAAGTTTTTTGGTCCACAAAAGCAAAGAAAGGGCCCAAATGAAAAGTGCAATTGGAACGTCTATACCTATTCTAGTTCTGAACAAATCAGTCTAGTGAAATAACCAAAAAAATGCTACAATAGGATCGGCACATAATGAAAAAAAATAAATAAGTTATATGGCCGTCATACTGATGCTTTCTGCTTGTTTTTTATTTTTATTGTTTTTAAGATAAAGAATGTACATTTGGGCACACCCGGAATCATATAAAGGATGTATCCAAAGGTTACACTATGCTTTTACAAAGAGGGGGGTGTAGCTCTCGAAACGGCGCGAGACTAGCGCGTTTGGGGGTGAGGTTTTGAGGGGGGCTCACACCACAGACGGGGATGCAACAATCCACTCCCCACGGAATCTTTTTGCGACTGCAAAGTAAAGGAGATACTTTTCAATGAAAAACCACCAGGGGGAATGATAAATGATAATACAATATATATAAAAAAGAAGTGGGAACCGTTTACACTGGACATTCAAATTTTTATGTAAGATTTGAATAAAAATTTATATGTTTTATTACGAAGCATACCGTTGTATATATACCATTTTGCACTAATATTGGAGGTAGACTGTGTATCAAGGCTTCTATCTTGCTGCTTTGCAACGTTGTTCTTGTTGCGGCCCATTTTGTGCAAGAATTTTTCCATGCACAGGTAGGAAGTTTAACTCACTCTGAAGGGGATCACCGGTTCAGTTTTCAGTGGTAGGGATAATGGTATTGTCACCTTTTTGTGTTCTGGAGCACTCGATCCTGGGCCAGTATAGGGCTTGTGGGTTGTGTAGTCGCCTATCTCCGACCTCTACAGTCTCTCAAATATATAGTGATGTTGCCCTCTTGATTAGATATATCTATTCATATGTAAGGAAAAATGTGTGCCGACCATCATCCCTTCTCCCCACTATTTAGGATTTCAGCACAGTCCACTGTGTTTGGCACCTAAAGCAGTCCTTGACTGTGCATGAAGTTTTCGTTCTTATATATCAGGGTACCTCTTTCTTGCACCACTTTCAGTATATAGTGTCCACAAGGCTGTGTGGCTTACACGTGCACACTCCACTTTCCAGTATCAGCCACTGCCTCACTAGACGAGTTGCACCTCGTGCTTTCCTCTCAATGCCCAGCTATATACTTCCTCTGCTGTCCTTCTGCTTTACCCTCCGTTCTCCCGCCCGGTATTCAGGCCGTAGCTAAGGTGCAGCACGGCACTCACCACCTCTCTTCTGCCTCAGCAACGGCGTCGCTCGGTCCGCGAAGGCACCTGTGCTCCTCACTCTGCGCCGTCTCTCTGCCTTCCCAGCAGCAAGCAGTCACACAGATGAGAGATCGCTACCTCGCCGCCCCGTACTGGGGTAGGTCACGTGTCCTGGTGCTCTCTCCCTGTCACAGTGATGGCGGCGCCGAGTCCGGGGGGCCGCCGACACTCCGTGCTCTTTACTTCACTGTTCCGCCTCTTGAAGCCCGCAAGTAGCAGCAGCGGGTGTGTATAGATGAGAGAGGGCTCTATTCCTTTATCTTGTGGGGTGTTGTGGCTGGTATAACTTGACGGTTTGGGTCTCGTTCCCCTGGAGCTCTGCCTCGAGGCTCACACCATGATGGCGCCGGAACCGGAAGTCCACAATTTTTAATAGTGGCTGAGAAGTCATATTTATAATTTTTTGGGGTCCTGTTGCTGTGAGATACAGCTATAATCATGGTCCTTTGGAACAGAAATGTGGCTTTTAAGTGGGATTTCTCCCTCACAATGTTTAACAGAGGCTGAGAAGTCATTTTTTATAATTTTTGGGGTCATGCTGCTTTGAAATGTAGCAACCGTATGGGTCCTATTCTCAAAAATGTTGTTTCTAACAGACATTTGTTCTTCACAAATTGTCTAAAGTGGCTCAAGGGTCATGTTTTGAATTTTTGGGGGCATATTGCTGTGAAATGCAGCTATACTACAGGGCCTATTATAAAAAAAATGTTGTTTCTAACAGACATTTGTTCTTCACAATTGTCCAAAGTGGCTCAAGGGTCATGCTTTGAATTTTTGGAGGCATTTTGCTGTGACATGCAGCTATACTACAGGTCCTATTATAAAAAAAAATGTTGTTTCTAACAGACATTTGTTCTTCACAATTGTCAAGAGTGGCTCAAGGGTGATGGTGCTGTCAGAAACAGGAATAGGTAGGACACTGTTATTGGACACATATTGCAAAATGACTTGGCTGAATCACTCTCAGAAGCCAGGAGGGCAAATTTCTTCTCAACTAAGAAGTGTTTAGGGGATGATTAGGACATTTGTATTACTTATGGGGTGTGCGGACAAAATAAACACATCTACACTTGTAAAAAATACCTTTAACAACTGCAGGGAGGGGTGTATGTTGTATGTTATCACACTTGAAAAAAAAGCAAAATGATAATAATGTAAAACTATAAATAAAACTTCCCTAAATAAATTCTGTAAACAAATGTCAGTTACCAAAAAATATACTAAATGATAGTCACTGTACAAAATAGCATAGTGCCACTTTGTGATCTGTGGATCAAACAGGTTAAGAGTCATGCTGTGGCCCAGGACATGTATGGTCAATGTCCAGTTCAACTAAAATGGTGGTTCAAAGATTCCTATTTCCGGCACTTTTTAATCTGTGGGTCAGACAGGTTTAATGGTCATTCTGCGGTACAGGACAGATATAGTCAATGTCCAGTGAAACTAAAATGGTGGTTGAAAGACTCCTTTTTCCGGCACTTTTTAAATGTGGGGGTCATGCAGGTTTGGGGCTCATGCTGTGGCCCAGGACAGGTATAGTCAATGTCTAGTGAAACTAAAATGGTGGTTGAAAGACTCCTATTTCCAGCACTTTTTAATCTGTGGGTCAGACAGGTTTAATGGTCATTCTGCGGTACAGGACAGATATAGTTAATGTCCAGTTCAACTAAAATGGTGGTTCAAAGACTCCTTTTCCCGGCACTTTTTAATTTGGGGGTCAAACAGGTTTAGGGGTCATGCTGTGGCCCAGGACAGGTATAGTCTATGTCCAGTGAAACTAAAATGGTGGTTGAAAGATTCCTTTTTCCGGCACTTTTTAATCTGTGGGTCAGACAGGTTTAATGGTCATTCTGCGGTACAGGACAGATATAGTTAATGTCCAGTTCAACTAAAATGGTGGTTAAAAGACTCCTTTTCCAGGCACTTTTTCATTTGGGGGTCAGACAGGTTTAATGGTCATACTGCGGTCCAGGACAGGTATAGTCAATGTCCAGTTCAACTAAAATGGTGGTTCAAAGACTACTTTTCCTGGCACTTTTTAATTTGAGGGTCAGACAGGTTTAATGGTCATACTGCGGTCCAGGACAGGTATAGTTGATGTCCAGTTCAACTAAAATGGTGGTTGAAAGACTCCTTTTTCTTGCACTTTTTAATCTATGGGTCAGACAGGTTTAATGGTCATACTGTGGTACAGAACAGGTAAAGTCAATGACCAGTGAAACTAAAATGGTGGTTGAAAGACTCCTTTTTCCGGCACTTTTTAATTTGGGGGTCATGCAGGTTTGGGGCTCATGCTGTGGCCCAGGACAGGGATAGTCTATGTCCAGTTCAACTAAAATGGTGGTTGAAAGATTCCTTTTCCCGGCACTTTTTAATCTGTGGGTCAGACAGGTTTAATGGTCATTCTGCGGTACAGGACAGATATAGTCAATGTCCAGTTCAACTAAAATGGTGGTTGAAAGACTCCTTTTTCCGGCACTTTTAAATCTGGGGGTCATGCAGGTTTGGGGCTCATGTGGAGTTCGAGGACGGGGATATTTAATGTCCAGTTCAAGTAAAATGATTAGAGATGGGCGAATTTCCCGAAATTCGTTTCGTTCACTTCGCCGAATTTCTCGGCAAAAAATAACTTCGTTCCGAATTACTTCGGCACGAATCACGTTAAAAAACAGCTATTTCCAGGCTGCACAGAGCCTGCAGGGTGCTGTAGAACGTTGTGCCATGCTTAAATATGCAGAGGGTAGCTTGGTTTGGTCTTCATAAAATGTTGTGTTTTAGTATGACACGCACATGACTGCCGACGCTCAGAATCGCTTCACTATAAAATTCCCTGGGCATTAAGAGGGCAAAACTGACCAAAAAACTGAAGGGGGAATGTAGCCTGATAAAGTCATGCGAGCGACAGCGGGAAAAAAAAACAAGTGAGGGCTCAGGTTGGCAACATCAGTGACAGAGTGGGGACAGAGGTCAGACAGTGGACAATGACATTCTGGAGGTGGCAAAAAAAGGAGTTAGGCCAAAACAGAGTGGGACAATGGACCAGTGTGTAGGTCACGGCAGCACCCAAACAGGAACAGCATGAGGTCAGACAGTGGAACAATGACACAGTGTGTAGGTCAGGGCTGCAGAAAACAGCAGCAGCATGAGTTCAGGCCCAGTGGCACAATGACACAGTGTGTAGGTCACGGCAGCAGCAGCATGAGGTCAGGCAGTGGCACAATGACACAGTGTGTAGGTCCGGCAGCAGCATGAGGTCAGGCAGTGGCACAATGACATTCTGGAGGTGGCAAAAACAGGAGTAGGCCACAGAGTGGGCAAGGGACACAGTGTGTAGGTCACGGCAGCAGCCACAGGAGCAGCTTTGAGGTCAGACAGTGGCAAAATGACATTCTGGAGGTGGCAAAAACAGGAGTAGGCCCCAGAGTGGGACAATGACACAGTGTGAGGTCCGGCAGCAGCAGCATGAGGTCAGACAGGGGGCATTAATGACTTTTCTGGAGGTGGCAAAAACAGGAGTAGGCCACAGAGTGGGACAATGAACAGTGTGGAGGTACGGCAGCAGCCACAGCAGCATCATGAGGTCGGCAGTGGCACAATGACACAGTGTGGAGGTGGGTGGCAATACCAGTCCCTGGTAAGATGGTTGTTGGCAGATGGAGAAACTGTCAGCAGTTGTGTGGCATCAGGCGGGTGGCGGCATCAGAATAGTGGCTGAGGCAGGTAGTTTGAACCCAGACTCATTTCTCATAGTTTGGGTTGAGGCGTCCTGGCTGATGTAGTCTGACGCCTAAGGCAGTGGTGTGTGGAAATCCTGGCCGTTCCACGCCTGATTCATCTTTGACAAAGGTCAGTCGTTCCACATTTCCGTGGACAAGCGGGTTCTCCTTGGGCTAACGATGGCCCCCGCCGCATGAACACCCGCTCTGATGCCACACTATGGCCGGGCAGGACAGCTTCTCCACTGCAAACTCGGGCAAGTTGCGGCCACACATCCAGTTTGGCTGCCCAGTAGTCCAGCAGATCTTTAACTGGGGTGGCGGAGTGCTGTCCAAGTAGGCCACAAACCTGTTGGTTCAGGGACTGCTCCAGGTCCTGCTGCTGCTGCTGGCGACTACCCTCCTCACTAGGCGGGGGAAAGGAAGCTGCTCATCAGTGACTCCAGACTTGGTTACTGTTATGGAGCTGGTACTGCCCCTACCCCCACCTTCCCCAGCAGCGGCGGAAAGTAGTACGTGAGCGCGGGAGGAACCCCCGGTCAGACCTGTCAGAGGAGGGACGATGCCGCACATAGGCAGCGGCAAATGATTACGGAAGATTTCCCTATAGTATTTGAGTTTTTTCCCCCCTCTCAATAGTGGGAATAAGGCTCCATTTTTGGAACGGTAGAGAGGGTCAATAGGGTGGAGGAGAAGTCATCCTCTGCCGGTGCTGACTATTCGGCTGTCACTAGCCAGGCAAATAAGCATGTGCGGGCGATTGAACAAGTGATCCTAGGGGCTCCCTGCCTCCATTTCCACTTGTATACTCCCACGTGCTTGGGGGTCATCTCCCTCGTCTTCCTCATCTCCATTCCACCTCCCCCAGCTGTCCTGCTCCTCCTCTCTTGTCACCTGGGTAGAAAAATCCACATTTCACCAGAAAATGCTTCTGCTCCAATGTCCTCCTCCTCCTCCTCCATTTCAGTCCCCAACGGATCATGTGGCCACGAGATGTAGTCGCCATGTCTCCAGTCCCGACCAGACAGATTTTTCAGCATCTGTTCCAGGACATGAAGCAGTGGAATGAATTTATTCACCCCGTAGTCCTGGCGTCTAACAAATAACGTCGCCTCCTTGAATGGCCTCAAACAAACGGCAGGTGTACGCATGAGCTGCCACTGGCTGACATCAAATTTTACACAGGGGAGTACTTCTGTCTGCTGGATCATAAAAAAATCGTTAATGGCCTTTCTCTGTTCATTACAGCCGGTTCCAACATGTGCAGGCTGGAATTCAATGGGGGGAAAAACATCGATTATCAGAGTGTGTTGGGGAGGCTGTTCTGCTGCTGCAACTCGAGGAGGGTGTTCCTGGCTTTGTACGAATGGATAAAGTGCATGCACAGTTTCCTGGCCATTTTCAGAATCTGCTGAAGATCGGTGGAAGACTTTAGGAACCTTTTCACAACCAGATTGAAACATGCGCCATTGCAAGGCGGGATGGACCCTCCTTCTCGGTGCAGGCGGACACCATGTTCCTCCCCTTGTCCGTCAACATGGTTCCGATTTGTAGTTGGCGCGGAGAAAGCCACACATCGATTTCTTGCTGCATGACGCGGAGCAGTTCCTCCCCTGTGTGACACCGCTGTGCCCTACACATGTGGTATGATGGTGTAGTACTTGTGGAGGCTGAGATGGTGGTGGTGGTGGAGGAGGGGGGAGGCGGACATTTGGGGCAAGGAAACAGCGTTTGACAACGTGGAGGAGAAAGCGGCGTCTCCCGTCCAAGTTGTTGGTGTGATGGGGCCAGAAGCACATTCACCCAGTGGGCCGTAAAGGACATGTACTGGCCCTGACCGTAGTTACAGCTCCAGAAGTCCGCGCTTTCCGTGCACCTTGGAAACAAACCGATAAACTTAAGGACTGGCCCACCTTCTGTTCTACATATTTATGAAGTGCTGGTACTGCCTTTTGGAAAAGAAATTACGGCTTGGAACTCTCCATCTCAGCTCGGCCCCAAAACCATTAGTTCTTGAATGTTTTCAGAGTCCACCATTTAGAAAAGGGGGGGACTGCAGTACCAACAACTTGGACAGGAGCAACGGTCAGCTGCTGCACCTTAGGATGGTTGGACGCATTTCTGTTGTCTCTTTGCAATTTGCTTGCTGAACGACTTGGGTGGCGCCATGAGTAGCGAGGGGCAGGAGCATTTTGGACCGGGAGATGTTTTCAAAGAGAAACAGCTCCCTTCTGCAGAGGTGGTGGAGCCTTGATGGCTGCATGGCATGAGTGCCACTGGGCGCTGCTGTTGCTGCGGCGGAAAGGATGGACCACCACATCTGAGCCACGTTTCTCCCAGGCACTGGTGGTGACGCTGCATGTGTTGACGCAGGGCCGTGGTGCCAACGTTAGCTCCCTGGCCATGCTTCACTTTCTGCTTACGATTTTTAAATATACCCTATTTAAACTCCCCCGGTGTCTTAGCAAAGAAACTGCCCCACCGCCGAGTATCGGATTTTACCGCCAACGCCGCACTGAGTGACTACTGCCCCCGCTGCCTCGTGAGCCCCTGTGCCGCTACTTTCTTGGACCTGCGAGCGGGTTTTTTTTCCCCGTGGCCGCTTGGCTCCCCACCTCCACTGCTGCTATCCTGCTGACTCTCGGCCCACCCCGACCACTTGCTGGCTGCGCCGCTGCCTGACGCGCAAAACTGACGCCCTCTTCTCCTGACGATGATGAAGCCCTTGCCTCACCGGCTCCAAGTGCGGTCGGCTACATCATCATCTATTTGTGTTTCATCGTCATGCTGTCCTCATCACCCGGTTCTTTGGGATGCAGAGGCTGACCCTCACAACATGACTCCCCTGCCCCTCTCAACATTTTATACTTTGCCACCTACTGCAAGAAGCAGGGGATATTGGCCCCATTTCTTCGCTGCCAAGCAGCTGCGACTGCCCTCCTCAAATTGTTCATCCTCACTGTATAGTGGCGCTGAGCCCAGACCACTAGTGATCTCTGGCTGAGGGAACCGGATGGGACAGAGGCGGGTTGAGGCCAGGTGAGGGCCGCTGACCCGCTCCGGGCCCTGCCAACTAAGGGTTGTGTCTGACGTTCCCACCGACTCTTGGCTGGGGTTTGTCAAAATGTCATCTGGGAGGAAGTGGATGACTAGTCAACCAATAAGAACATTGGGTTGCTAGTCAGTACATGGCCGCTAGATGACAGCGGCAGCTGTGGCCTCACCGAGTGACCCCTGCTGCGACGTCCCCTTGCTGTGCCCGCGACCTGCTTTCAGGAATGTTTGTGCCTCTGCACTCGCAGGTGAAGAGCCTGCCACCTCTCTGTCTGACATACTGTTTGTTCTAAAATGTACAGACACTGTTTGATGAAGATATTGTATATGATAAATGCACACCCCGTATTTGACGCCAATGAACCATTTAAGAAGCTTGGGTAACCTTGGATATAAATTGAGCTCCACAAATGGGCAGGAAAAAATTGTCTTGTATGTGCCGTTTTTTAAAACCTTGGGGGTATTTTACTGAATTAAAAGCACAAACAGGCTTTTAAATTTAAACCCTTTGGATATGAATTATGCTACAGAATTTTTTTTGTGGCGGTGAAAATCAAAGTTTTCTTTTACTGAGTACAACAGCAGAACAATGCTTAATTAACCCCTGGTTTTAAAATTGCGCAAAAAAATTTTAGCAGCCGGAAACTACTGCTTTGTAGCGTGTTACAAATTTCGTGTTTTTTACGCTACACAACAAAAGAAAATATTGTAATTAAACCCTTTGTTTGTGAATTATGCTACAGGAAAATTTGTATTTTTTGGCGGTGAAAAAAACGGTTTCTTGGGGTCAAAACAGCAGCAGAACAACGGGTTAATTAACCCTGGATGTAAATTGGCAACAGAATTGAGCAGCGGAAACTATAGCTTTGTAGCGTGTTACAATTGCATGTTTTCTACGCTACACAACAAAAAGAAAATATTTTTAATTAACCTTCGTGTGTGAATGATGCTACAGGAAATTTTTATTTTGTGGCGGGGTAATAGACGGTTTCTTGGAGTCACAACGGCAGAAAAAACGGGTTAAATTTAACCCCTGGATGTAATTGCGCCCAAAAAAATTGAGCAGCCAAAAATGAAGTGGTATTTGTATTATAAAAACGCTGTTTCTTTAATTGAATTAAACAGGAACTGGCTTAGATGCCCCTTGGATATTCAAGGTGCTGTGAGCAGATAGCATTAACATGTATATGCACTGGACTTCAGATCCAATACCCCAAAAAAATCAGAAATAGAAAAATTAAAGAGAAGCCCCGTCTCTGAGACAAGCTGGACACCCCAAAAAATCGCTGTATAAAAATCAGTTCTTCAGTAACAATCAGCCGCGGCAGCACCTTCCCTGATCAGTACAGTGGGGAGCGGTATGAGCTCCCCGCGTCGCGCCGGACTTTTTATAGTGCGGTGACGTCACAGAATCCCGCCATTCTCTGATTGGCTTCATCTCTGCCATTGTCATGCTGGCTATGCCATTCTTCCTCCCAGAGTGCTTTGCCCCATTTTAGCGCCTGTGCTCGCAGCCATTTTATCAATCAAAGCAAAACTTCGTTCACCCGAAGTCCCCCCAAACTTCGACTCGTTCAGAACCGAAGTTTTTTCCCGAAATTCTAAACGAATTCCCACTTCGTTAGAATCGATTCGCCATCTCTAAAAATGATGGTTCAAATTTACCTGCCTTCTGGCACTTTTTAATTTGTGGGTGATGCAGGTTTAAGGGTCATGCTGTGGTACAAGACAGGGATAGTGAATGGTGTGTGAGTTTTTTTCTGTGGCTTTTATAACCTAAGTGTGTTGCCTAAGATGTAGCAGGTATCCATTTGACTGTTGTGGATGTTAATTCCAGCTTCTCCAGCCCTGTTTGGGTGTAAGAATGAAGGTGTTGTTGCTCTCCCATAGACTTTAATGGTCATCGGTGATAATCTATCATCGACCATCGAATATCTTATTAGTTATTGCCGTCATCGACCATCGACCCGATGACGATAGTCAACGTAATCGCTCAACACTACTCCAGAAATCTTGATTAGAGAAAACCTCGATATCCCTCCAGCTCACTCTGAACTTATACCTATAGGAGATGGAATTGTGAGATGTGTAAAAGCATTAGTTATCTTTATTTAGGAAAGGAGTGTAATGTATTATAAGGTCTTATGTATAGCAATAATAGGAATGTTAAGTAGAAGGCTATAGATTCATGTTAAGATGTGTTCACAGCTTTAATCTGCCTAGCAACAGCAGTGTAATACCCCCAGCCAATAGGAAGCGGAATCTCTGTGAAGAGTAGAAGGGGGGTTAGCTGTCAGCAGGGGGGATTTAGTTAAATAGTGAGAAATGTAGTTTTAGAGTTAGTCTGTGTGTCTGTTGGAGAGTCTGCTAAAGTCTGCACTGAGGAGGCAGATAGGAGCAGGACACCCCATTCTGGCCAGAATGCGGGAAGGCAGACTAAGCTGGAAGGAAAAGGAAGAAATCTTAGTACTTTAAGGACTTGTACATAGTTGTTACCACGTTTTCAGCATAAGCAAGCCGGGAGGGAGCCGGGGCAGAACTTCGCCCTCTGGCCGCAGCGCATAGAAGAAGGGGAAAGGACCCCCAACTACAGCAAGACGGACGTGGCAGCCCCTGAGCTGAGTGGAAGAGTCACTGAGGACAGCCAGGTTAGAGCAGTGAGGTTGGCATGGAGGAAGCCCTCTCGGGTACTGCTGGGTGAGTGCATGGTTCCTGAGCTGTGTGAATCTCTATGTGAGCGACAGGCTTGTTCTGCAAGTGTCGTTGTTGGAGGAAGAAACAAAGTAAAGCCACGGTTCTCCCGGTCAGCAAGTGTTGTGTCGTTTGTCTTTATTTCTACGCCGGTACACAGAGTCCCGCATCGTCTCTCCCCGCAATTCAAAGAATCTTAGTGGGTAGCTTGTCTTCGCCCCCTTCTTACAGAATATACACCCCCAAAATGTCGGCCCCATCTATTGGTGGCTGGCCCTTTATTGCCAGTACCCTATAAGATAACAGACATAAATATAAATGAAGGAAAATTCTGAGAAATAACATCACTTTAAAGATAAAAAAAAAACTATTCTCTAATATTCCCCTTCAAATTCAAGCTGGTATCCCAATGCATTTCCCTCCCTGCAGTACTTCAAGGGTTTTTCAGGGGACTTAAGTATATGACAAGCACTGAGAGCTCCCTATCGAGTCCTCCACAGTCTCAATAGGCTAATAGATAATGCCGCACTCATAGAATGACGTGCATTCCTTATAACTCTTTGAAAGGACCATCCCCTTAACTCTATATGCCAATCTGATTACATCCATGTACTGATGCTTCCTTACCAGCATGATTCTCTGCCAGTTACTGCACATACACTGGTTACGGCTTTGAGGATCTCGATGTCATTACGTATTGTATATGTGTCACCTATACCTAGATATCTATTGTGCATGCGTCCACAGGCTCTAAGATTTCAAAAATCTCATTGTCTTCCCTACATATTTGAGTCCACAGCCACATGTAATAAGATATATTGCTCCCTCAGAGTCACAATTTAAGAAATCTCAGATTTTATACTCCCTACCCGTCACACAGCTCTTAAAGTTTTTGTATTGATTTTTCCCATCTGAACTATCCCATCGGCTTTTGGTCAAGCCATGTGCCCGTTTTTTTTGTGGGAGATCGTAATGACTATGGACTAATCTGTCTCTGAGAGACCATCCCCTTCTATAATGGGCCATCTGCCAGGACTTCTTTTAAATGCAAATCGCAGTTTAAAACACTCCAATGTTTTGACAGTATATTATTTCCATCGAGAGATTGTCATATGCTCCAATTATCCAGAATTTTTCATTTTCATTGCTAGTGTTATCACTGCGATTTTTTGTTGATAACAATATCACTCGATTACTTGTAAGCACATGATCAAATGTGGACTGCAATACAGGCAGAGGGTATCCTCTTTCCATAAACCTTTCCTGAAGCTCTCTCAATTGACTATGGAAGCCTTCATTCTGGGAGCAATTTTGCCGTATCCTCGGATACAGACCCTTAGGTATTCCCCATTTTAGGCTTGTGGGATGATGACTTTCCTACCTTAAGAGATTATTAGTTGCCATGGATTTCTGGTATGTTGTGGTCTGGAGATGACCCAGCGAGTCCTTCCTAATCATTAGATCTGAAAAGAATAGTTCATTATCATAAATTTCACTAATGAAATGTAAACCTAATTGATTCTCATTAAGGGAAATTACTAAATCCTTAAATAATTATGTGGATCCCTGCCATAAAATCAGGACGTCATCAAGGTAATGTCCACAATATAGTTTATGAGATGTGAACTCATTATTCTCCTCTCCGAACACCAGAGTCTCCTCCCACCAGCCCAGGAACAAATTAGAGTATGTAGGAGCACAAGGGCTCTCCATCGCTGTGCCCCTAAACTGGTGGTAGAGCCCGGGTGAGAACAGGAAGAAGTTGTGGGTCAGAGTATATTTCAATACTTTAATCACAATGTCACGGTTGGCCCCGCAGCCCGAAAGTCTGGCTGCAGGCACATCCGTATCCCCTCAGTTCCCCCTGCTCTGGGGACGAGTGGCGCCACGGTCCGCATGTTGGGCCACGGGTCACTCGCTTCCCTGGGAGCCAGTACTCCCCCAATCGTGCTTCTGTCCCCGCGCGGCTCTCTACCGGCTGCTGCACGTGTCCCGGCCCTCAGATTTAAAGGGCCAGCGCGCCGGTAATTGGTTAATTGCCGGTCGCTGGCCCTATATAATGGTACCACCTCCGGCACTTCCTCGCCGGATCTATTATGCCCTTAGCCTTCAGAGAAAGTGTTCCAGTGTGCGTCCTAATATCTTCTACGTTTCTGACCCTTTGCTACGTCTCTTGACCACGAACCTTTGCGGCCAGCCCTGACCTGTCTGCCCGTCCACAACTACGGGTTTGGTGTTTCAATTCAGTACCTCGCTGCACCTCGGCTGCCACCACAGGCAAGTCCCTCTAGGGGTAGCGACCTGTTAGGACTCCTCTGGTGAAAAACGGGACCTACTTAGACCCCGCTCCATGGCGCGGCCGTTACCATCGCTTACAGTGGTCAAGAGGATTCACTTCTCCAGCCGTTACACACAAAAATACCGTGTTTTTTATGTCGGATGCTTTTAGTTCTTAAAAAAATACTCTGTAACCTTTAAACCTAATTCATGATGGATGATACTGTATAGAGCTTCTACATCAATTGAAGCACGTTTTACATCCAAGTCGACACATCCCTTCTAACCTTTGCAAAAAGTCTGCAGTGTCCCTGATATATGTGGCAGAAGAAATTGCTATTCATTTTAGATATGAGTCCCATATCTAATGCCTTCACTACATTTTCTTCTAGTTCTCTAAGTTATATCTCAGTGGGATCTGTTGGAAGGATGGTATAATTGTCTTTATCAACTAAGTGACTTTGACAAATCTTTACATATTGTTCATGGTCCATAATGACCAAGTTCACTCCTTAGTCTGAAGTTTTTATCATTATATCGGTATACTGTTCTACGGATAACAAAGCTTACATCTCATCCGTGCTAAGATTCTGTATGTCTCTCATCTGTCCTGCCCTTAATTCCTTTTTCTCCAGTCACTCTAGATCTTTTTCCACAAGACTCAGGAATATGTCAATTTCCAGAGTCGGGGTGGCTGGGGGCATCCGGCTATATATTACTTTTACCATATATGACCCAATATCCATACCACTATCTAAAAATGAATCACAATTTCTTCTCCCAAAATTTTACTCTTTACCGAAAATCCACAAGGGTTTAAATTCCTTCAAAGGACTCCCTATTGTATCTGGAAAAGACCCCTTGACTTAGAATATACAGACATATATAGACAAAATTCTTAGGGAATTTGTGGTAGCGTTGCCTTCTTATATCAGGGACACTGCAGACCTCTTGTAAAGATTAGAAGTGATAAGTGTCAACTCGGATGTAAAACTTGCTTCAATTGATGTAGAAGATCTATACAGTAGCATCCATTATGAATTAGGTTTAAAGGCTAAAAAGTATTTTTTAAGAACTACATAAAAACCAGAGTATTTTTGTCATTAAATTATTGGAATATAACCTGACCCACAACTTCCTCTCTTCCGACCCAGTGTCTACCATTAGCTTAGGGGCACGGCAATGGGGAGCCCTTGTGCTCCCACATACTCTAATTTGTTCCTCGGCTGGTGGAAGGAGACTCTGGTGTTCAGAAATAAGGATTATGAGTTCACATCTCATATACTCTATTGGGGACGTTACATTGACATCCTAATTTTATGGCAGGGATCCACACAATTATTTAAGGATTTTGTAATGTCACTTAATGAGAATCAACAAGTGAAATTGATGATAATGAGTTATCCTTTTTAGACTTAAGGATTAGGAAGGACTCTCTGGGTCATCTCCAGACCACAACATACTGGAAATCCACGGCATCTAATAATCTCTTAAGGTGGGAAAACCATCATCCCACAAGCCTAAAACGGGGAATACTTAAGGGCCAGTATCTGAAGATACGGCAAAATTGCTCCCAGATCGAAGGGTTCTGTAGTTAATTGAGAGAACTTCGGGAAAGGTTTATAGAAAGAGAATACCTCCTGCCTGTATGGCAGTCCACATTTGATCATGTGCTTACAAGTAATCAAGTGGTATTGTTATCAACAAAAAATCGCAGTGAAAACACTAACAATGAAAATAAAAAATTCTGGATAATTGGAGCATTTGACAACCTCTCAATGGAAATAATTAATATCCTGTGAAAACATTGGAGTGTTTTACACTGCGATTTGGATTTAAAAGAAGTCCTGGAAGATGGCCAATTAGGGACCTATAGAAAGGAACAGTCTCTCAGAGACAGATCAGTCCATAGTCTTTACAATAAACCCACAAAAACAAGCACATGGCTGGACCGAAAGCCGATGGGAATGTTCAGATTGGGAAAATGCAAATACTGCCCATATGTGAATCAATCTAAAAACTTTAAGAGCTGTGTGCCAGGTAGGGAGTATAAAATCTGAGATTTCTTAAATTGTGACTCCGAGGGAGCAATATATCTTATTACATGTGGCTGCAGACTCCAATATGTTTTTTGAAGAGAAGAATAGGGGAACAGCTAGGAGACGTAAAAAAAACATAGGGATACTCCACTGGCTCATCATATATGACTGAAACATAATGGCATTTTTTCGGATCTGAAATACTTGACCATTGAGAAAATGTATCTGTCCTCTAGATAAAAAAATTACTTAAAAAGGAAACAGAATGGACTTTCAGGTTGGAAACAGTCCAACCGAAGATGTTAAATGAAATACTATATTTTGAGTGTTTTTTGTAGCCGACTGTCCTTTCTGTTGTTGTGTTTGATTGGACCTCCAAAAATGTATTGGGACTCGATAGTTCTTATATTATGTGTTATAGAGAGATATCTGTGTTTTGTATACACTAATTTAATGACTTTGTAAGGGGATGGTCCTTACAAAGAGTTATAAGGAATGCACTTCATTCTATGAGTGCGGCATTATCTTTTAGTCTATTGAGACTGTGGAGGACTCGGTAGGGAGCTCTCAGTGCTTGCCATATCCAAAGGCTATAAGTACCCTGAAGAACCCCTTAAGTAATGCAGGGGGGAAACGCATCGGGACACCAGCTTGAATTTGAAGGGAAATATTAGAGAAGAGGTTTTTTATCTTTAGTGATGTTATTTCTGAGAATTTTCCTTCATTTATATTTGTTTGTTATCTTATGGGTTCCTCACGCTACCCCTGCCCCCATAAATCCCCTCACACTGGGTCAGATAATATACCCCCCCCCACCAAGTTATATGGGGCCAACTTTTTGGGGTGTATACTCCATCCCCTATAGGTATAAGTTCAAGGTGAGCTGGAGGGATATTGAGGTTTTCTCTAATCAAGACTTCTGGAGTGATGTGATTGATAACAATGAAAGTGATATCAACAAACTGTATGTGACATTTCTATCTATCTATGTATTTGTATTTATTTATGTGATATAAAAATAGAATAATATCTGGAGAGTCTAAATTAGAGATTGTATGTACGTCGCGCTCACACGCGCGCTCGCTGTTTAAAGGCATGGGGCGGTTGAGGGGTTAACTGTGGAAAGTTAATTGTGTTCCCGGTCTTAATAGATATTATTTGTAGGGCAATTTGGTCAGAAATTTGGCTTTTAGTATTTTTATTAGTAGGAATAAAAGTTATTTTTTATAGTAGGCCTATTTGATCAGTGATAGTGTTTCTTGTGGGCTTACTCTGTACTTGCTAGAGTATAAGCAGGATCTGTGAAGTAGTTTTAAGGTAGTTAGTAATTACAAAATCCCCTTGTGTTCTGAGTAGTATTGGCTACCAGGCAATGATACCATGCCATTGCAGAGTCACTGGAAACAGAATGGTATGTTCCTTGGCTGCTAGTTTCTGAAGTATCAGTGTAGATGAAGGAAAAGGCTGAGAATGAATTAGGCATAGTTGTGATGGTACTGAAATGCACAATATTATAGGGAAAGGGGTTAGCCTGGGAGAGTTAAAAATGGGCAAGAGGCTATGAGAGTTGATAGAGTACCTACAAAGTAGCTGTTTGTGGGTTGCATGAAGTTACAATAGGGACCCTGGGGTCAGAAAGTGCCAGAGTACAACTAAACCTGCATTCTGTCAAGGAGGAGCATTCAATGTCTTGTTTAGTACTACGCTGTATGAAACCTTCAGTGTGTGAGCGGCTACTTCTGGACTGTGTGACAACATTTGTCCTTTGAAGAATTTGAGCCTGAGGGGTTCTTTGTGATATCTTCAGCATTTAGGGATCCATACTACGCATTATAAACACCTGTATGAGCCCTTCAGTCCTGAAATTTTGATAGTTCCCTGAACATTATTGGAGATTGGCTGCCCTGTGACCCGCATAGTGGCCTGAGTTGGAACCAGGCTTGTAAGTTAATGGACTAGGTTGGGAACTGCTAGAAACAAAGTTATGCCCAGTAGTCAGGAAGAAGTTCAGAAAAGCATACAGTGAAAGCTACAATTGGAACACTGAAAATGACATGGTGACATGGTTAAGTTAACCTGTGATACATCAAAGTGATCTGTTAATGACCAGAGCACTCAGACTGTTATTCTACTATCCATACAATTCAAAAAAGTAGGCAACAGCATGTCCGGAATTCACCCTCAACAATTTATTAAATTGAAAACAAGTGCAACATTTCTGCTCAGTTGAGCCTTCCTCAACTTCAAAAAACACTGTAATTTTTTAGACCATATTCACAGCTCAATGGCTGGACTAGACTGAACCCAGTAGCATGCAGTTCTAGCCTATATGCTATCTAGATAATAACAGGGGTATCGCTATTGCTGAGCTGCAGCTCACATACCCCACTGCTAGGAGAACAATTAGATGATAAAAAACTGCACATTGGTTTAATATCTGTTCATACCTGTTCTTCAGAATTCACCCTCAAAAAGGTGCTACATTTCAGATCATTTGAGCCTTTATGAGGAAGGTTCAAATGAGCTCAAATGTTGCACCTTTTTTTGGAGTATGCACTTTTTTTCAATTCAATACATTTTTGAGGATGAATTCTGGACAGGCTGTTGCCTACCTTTTTAATTGTATGAACTGTAGAGATGCAGGATCAAGACTAACCTGCTTTTGGGAATGGGTGCATTCCTTACCCCTATGGATGTTGATGGTATGTTAAGAGTTTATTCTGTCGAGACTTTTTATTGCTGTTCCTTTTATTATACTACTTACTGCAAGTTTCAGTGAGCGGTTTCTTGATTAGTCATGTCCTTTGCTTTTAAGAACATAGACGGGGACTATGTCACAATATCGTAGTGGATATGTTTGGGCGTGTATTCCCTGGTCTTTCTGTGGTCATCTATAAATTGGCTTTATGCACATTTTAATGCTTGTAGACAAAGTTAGTTGGGAGTAATCCAGCAGCAGGTAATGACATTGGGAGACATGTATGAACTTGGTGCAGATTGGCCAGTTCTAAGTCTGTTTTTAATAGTGTTCTATCCGACTGTATATATGAAAGAGTGTTATGTGGCAAACTTTGGCGCATACAGTGTTACTTAGCAAAATTTACCATGCTATGGATTTTTATGACAGTTTTGTGCCAGTGATGCATTCTTGGCACATTCAAAAGTGTCGTGTCTGGTGCATGACTGCACCACACCGTTTTGGGCTACGCTCGCGGCTGATACATCTGTGTAGAAGAGGAGTACCCCCCTCCATCGACCCCCCGTTTCTCAGACTCACAGCGCTCACGCATAGGAAAATGCAGCCCCGTTCATACATGTCTCCCTTTATGCGCATGAGGATCCGCATAGGTGCTTGGCCAGCCAATATGGAAGACCTGGTGCAACCTTACAGGTCATGCTGGGGATACATCTGTACCCTCATCATTGGCTTACTCACGGTGAACCCGTGCACATTGCAGAGTCCTTGACCCCTGTGAAGAACTACTCACGAACAGCAGCTTAGAGTGTAGAATGTTCAAATACTATGCCACTGAGAGACTGTTCTGTAACCATCAAGCTTACTGTAACATTTTGTGTGTTTGCAACCATCAAGCTTTCTGTGGTCCTGTGAAGAAAATAGAAAACTATGTTGGATGAGACGAAAATGCCAGGCTCGCACATAGAGTAGTTGATTCATCCTACAGCTACTCCACATGACTGCTGCACTCTGCTTTTTTGTTTCTGTATTTCTTTCTATGGATTTCTTCCTGAAAATGTCCTGCCATGTCCTGGGGCCCACCAGGGATTTCTCCCACTCCTCTGTAGCCGCTTTCAGCCTGTATATGACTATTCTTAACCCCTTAACGACCTTAGATGTATCCATACGTCCAGGTCACTTAGGGGTTCACGCACCTGGACGTTTGGATAGTCCTGAGGATCGCGCGAACTCTAATGCAGAGTTCGCCGCGATTGGCGCGGGGGTGTCAGCTGTTATTACATCTGACATCCCCCTGCAGCGTCGGCCCCGACCCCGGATCGCTCCGGGAGGGGGGCGGGTAACCCCACTAATTATCGCGACGATCGGTCGCAATAACTAGAGAGACGCAGGGGGAGATCGCTCCTCCTGCGTCTCTGTGGCGGCGCACGCACGGATCGGGCGATCGTGCTGCTCCTTGCCCTCTCGCTACAGACAGCACGGAAGGCAGAGAATGCCTTCCGGGTTGTCTGTGACGTAACGATGCGCCGGCGTTGCCCTGTGGGAACGGCCGGCATCGTGACTGGACTGTTGTCATAGGAACCAGTCATTAGGCAACAAGATATGCACTGATCCTATTGAATGAGAGATCTAAGATCTCTCATTCAAATCCCCTATGGGGAAATGTAAAATAAAAATGTGAAAAAGTGAAAAAAGTTAAAAAAAAGTAAAAACAAAGTAATAACACAAAACACGAAAAATAAAATAAAAATACGTACAACGCCCTTTTCCCTTTTACAAACGCAATCGCCCCAAAAAGATTAAAAATAAGTAACCATATTTTGGTATCGCTGGCGTGCGTAACGACCTGCCCTTTTAAAATCTGGTCACATGTTATTTATTCCCGTACGGTGAAAGGCCGTAAGATAAAAAAAAGAAAAAAAACAATCACAAGAATAAGGATTATTTTCATTTCCGAGCACATAAAATGCAATAATAGAAGCGATCAGAAATACTCCTAGACAACGCCAAAGTTAGTACCAATTAAAACGTCAGTTCATCCGCTAAAAAAAGTCTGTATACAGCTCTGTATACGGAGAAAAATAAAAAATGTATAGCTCTCAGAAGATAGCGATGCATAAGAATACTGTTTTACACACTTAAAAAAACTTTTTCTTTTTTTTTAAAGTGCTTCAAACATAAAAAAAACTATATAAATAGGGTAATCACCATTTCGTAGACGACCAAAGAGTAAGCTATTTATCACATCTATACTGCACATGAGCCTGTTATAAATTAAAATTAAAAAACACTACTAGGCTTGCAGTATTTTCTTCACCTGGCCTCAAAAAAATGGATTTAAAACGCGATCAAAAAGGCCTTGTACCCCCCAAAAATGATAATAATAAAAAACGTCAATCATTTTTCTCTTTAGCAAAAAAAACAAGTCCCTACACAGCTCCAAGGCACAGAAAATTTAAAAGTTATGGCTCCTCAAGACCTATGCGATGCAAAAACGTATTTTGTGGTTGAATAAAAGCAGTAAAACATAAAAAAAATATAAAATTGGTATCGGTGTATGTATTGACCTGCTGAGTAAAGTACCATGTTCATATATACCGCTAAAGAAAAAAAAAAAAAAAACTGACCGCTATAAAAAATAAAAATAAAAAAACACTACCAAGATTGCCTGTATTTTGTTCAAAACATCTAGAAAAGAAACCTTAATAAAAAGTGAAATAGCATCATATGCCCCCCATAATGGTGCCAATAAAAACTTCAACTCATCCCGCAAAAAAACAAGCCCATATACAGCTCTGCACACAAGCAAAATAAAAAAGTTATGGATGTCAGAATAGGACAACATAAACACACAATTTTTTATAGACTTATTTCTACTGTGTAAAAGTAATAAAAACAGAAAAAACTATTAAAAATCTATATCATTGTAATTGTAGACCCCTTAAGGAAAGTTATCAAATCATTTAAACTGCACGGCGATGCTGTAAATTGAAAAAAAAACTATGACCGACTGCGTTTTTCCCCCCCCCCCCCCCATTTTTCATTGCCCAATGCGAAAAAAAAAACTATGGGACACCTGGGCAGCCAAAATGCACGTACACCCCGAGGTGAGATCCCTGATGGGTGTTGAATCCAAAATGGGGCGACTTTGGAAGTTTCGCCTGTTCTGCTCTTTGGTGGCTTTGCAAATGCGACATGGCCCCACAAAAATCTGCGTTCCAAAGCAAATAGCGCTCCATCCCTTATACGCCTGCCATGCGACCCAATCAGCAGGTTTTACACCCACATGTAGGGTATTGACGAACTTGGAAGAAAATTGGCTTAACAAGTTTTAGGGTTTTTTTTCCAGGATTCCTTGTATATATGAAAACATTTTTAATCTTAATTGCAGATTATTGAAATAATTTTTTTTTTGTTAATTTTTCACAGCCTTATGCTAAAAAATATTTGTGAATCACTGTGGGGTCTTATATACTCAATGCACCCCTGGATATATTCATTAAGGGGTGTTAGTTTCCCATATGCGGTTATTTTGGGGTGTTATTAGTTTTATCCCTTAGGTGTCCCCAAACCTGAAATGGCCGCCTAAATAAATTGTATTGAAAATGAGGCCCAGAGTATAGTAGTGCTCCTCCTATTTGGGGCTTATGGTGAGGCCCAAATAATGCACTAGGGCCAAATATGGAATATTCTCTAAAACGGCAGACTGGGAGGAATTGATATTAAGTTGCATTTTACCTACGTCACATTTACCGTATTCAGTGAAGAATGGATAAATATTGAAAGTCTGCAGAAAAAAAAGTTGAAAAATTGAAATTTCACCTCCATTGCTTTTAATTTCTGTGAAATATCTGAAGGGTTATTCAAACTTTCCTAAATAGTGTTGTAAAATACCACTTAAGGGTCTAGTTTCTCAGATGGTGTTAATTATGGGGTATCTACATGAGGCCCCTCAAAAGCCACTTCAGAACTGGAAGTGGTCCCTAAAAAATGTTATATTGCTAATTTCTTTAAAATGTGAGAAATTATACTTAATTACTAGCCCTCTAAGGTCTTAAAAAAAAAACAGACATTTATAAAATGATGCCAACCTATATGTGGACATATGGTGATGCTAGTTATAACTATTTTTTGGTGAATAATTATCTGTCTTGCACGCAGAAATTTTGCAACTTTCAAAAATCGCAAATTTTTCCAAATTTTCATGAAATTTTGATATTTTTCACATAAAACAAGGATTGTATGGATAAAAATGTCTTACTAACTTAAAGCACATTGGGCACGAGAAAACAATCTCTGAATCACCATGAAATAGGTAAAAGTTGTCTAAAAAGTTTTTCTCACATAAATTGAACATGTCAGATTTGCAAAATAGGTCTGTTGTCAGGAAGGTCAAAGAGGCTGGGTCCTTAAGGGGTTAAAAGGAAACACCGCAAGCACTGCTGACAATCATCACATGACATCTAATCAAATCAAATGCATGGTTAGGTCAGGTCCACAAGAGCATGTTAATGCTAAAATGAATAATAATAACAACATAAACAGCAAAAATACTAACACAGAGCAATACATTGTTTTATATTTTATTTTTGCTTCTGAAAACTCATTAGTGTATTATAAAATTAACGAGTTGGAAGCCATTTGCTTTGTGCGCGCTGATTATTATTATTATTATTATTATTTACTTATATCTTTTTTGTGGTTGATGTTGATAATGACTACATGCTCTCATAGACTCATCAGATAATGCAGAAAGCAGCATGTTTTTATATGAACTTGTATCAACTCATACTAAACATCCCCTTTTATAGTTAATCATTAGAGCCAATAATACTCAATCCCGCCCTTTTCAGGCCCGACCCCCCCCCCCCCCCCTCCTTCAATACTGTCGAGTATTTACATAATGATATGATCAGAAATGTCATATGTGCTTCTACTATTACAGTCAGTGCTATTACTATGCCAATTTTTTTTCTTTTAGAATATTTACAATGAATAACTAAGAGTAATACAAATAATTATAGTAAAGAATAATAATAATGATAATAATAATAATAATAATAATAATAATAATAATAATAATAATTAGATACAATAACTAGCTTGCTAATTATACCCGATGTCTCTTATGCACGTATGTACAATAGTGATCCCGGCAACCATCTGAATCTTACGTTCCACACTGGGGAAAGCCCTATGTACTGTCATCAGTTGCACATTGATGAAGCTGTAGGTACATAGCATCACACATAGCAGAGCAGGGAAGACCAGAAGTCCTGCAGGGCTCCAGGCAGAGCACAGGTGTTTTTTGTACAGAGGGGCGCAGCTGGGAGAGCAGAAGTGCTTGGTCTGTGTACTCTTCATTGCATCTCGGTCTGTTTTACTGTGGTCAACAGTAGTCGCTAGGACCCTGCAGATGTCTGTGAGAGGGTGGCAGCAGCAGTGGAGAGCAGCACTGAGCATGCGTGCATTGAGGCTTCTAGCTTGCTCCTCGGTTAGTTACTGATATAAACAGCTGGAGGTAGTGGAGCACACAGAATGCATGCAGGCACAGAGCACTGTGTGACTACTGAGAAGATCTCACCCGGGTATGGTCGCAGGAGGCTGGCATGGGATGCTGCAGGGAGCTGGTATTCTCCCCTTCTAATCCATAGCCTATTGGAGGGTTACTTTTTCCATCTCCTATATCTCACAGGTAAGTTTTCTGTGGTTCCATCCTTGTCTCTTGTCCATCTGTGGATATCAGCAGACTCTTTCCTGGGAAGTTGCAGATAATGCATTGACTGTTGCATGTTATTGTAGCATCACAAGCCACTTTTTCTCAGTGATCTATAGAAACAGCTTATCCTGCCTGGAAGGATTCTCTTAAGAATTTCTAAGGTAACATAATAATGGTTCTAGTAAACTGTGCTTCCATTCATGTCATATTACACAGTATTTTAAGTAATGAAAATGTGCCTCAGGAATCTTACATCTTGAGGATTCGGTATCATAACTGTTTTTTTTTTAATATGTCTCATCTGTGGTTACAAATTATTGGGTTGAAGAAGAAATCTGTCTGATTAGAGACTACTTACAATATATTTACAATACTTTTGGACTTCAAAATGTCACAAATTGTTTTATGTATATAATGCCTTAAACAGGTTTAGCTGTATGGGTTGCAAATAACAGTATGTCAAAGTATCAAAGACTGGTTATAGGGATGCATAATGATTGTCCATGTCAACCATGAGTATTTTCCCTCCATATTTATAACACTGGCAGAATGAGACTGCAAAATGTCATTGGTAATATTGTATTGAACCTATAGAATTTACATTGTGTATTGAACCATTATCAAAGTTTACTACCTGTCCCTGTCAGTAATGGTGATTTACTTCTATACTCAGTCTTGTCCTGTTGAATCAGCTAATGACATAGTGTAAGTCTATTCAAACTCATCATCGTCATAGACTATGCAGATTCTCCCCACTCAGTGGCAGGCACAGTTATCGTCTGTATGTGTGATTTCCATCCATTGCACTCATTACCCTCCCTTAAGCTTTCCCAGGTTTCTTATGTGTGACTCTTGATTATGCAAAAGGCTATATACAGTACACGGCTGGACACTTATTAAATAGTATTGCAAAGTGGTAAATTGCCATCATGTGCTACTAACAGGAAAGTAAATGTGACTTGGGAAAAGAAACTGGTTAAACTAAGTTATTTTTATACTTCGCAGGGGTAATTTATCTTTTTTTTCCCTTTATCACTTGGTGTTGTGTGAGTTCTGTTTCTTTAAGAAGCCCAGGCTGCAGGGAGCCATACAATAATACATGTGAACATACTGAATGTAACACAATCTGGATGCTTATTTAACTCAAATGTGCCATGAAACATCCCAGCCCTTTTCAAGGCTCTTCAGTGCCAAATGTTCAACTGTTTTCATTGACATTGTGTTTATGGATCATTTTTATGCATTAAAACCCATTGCAAAGTACCTAAAGTTTTCCTCATTTGTCTGAGATTTAGTCAATGACGAATAATCAAGACAATGCAATATATCATCCAAACCCAAGAGTACCATAGTTGCTAAAATGCATATAAAAATCCATAACTTCTGAAATTGCTTAAAAAAACATTGACTAGCAGAGAGGGCATCCATTAAGCCATTGTTCTAAATCATATTTAATCCCTCCATTACGTGTAGATTTTGATTTAGTGTTTCTGGGCAAGACTGTAAATTAACCTTCTTAAACAGTATATGTAAAAAATGATCCGGCAATGTGAATTATAGTGCAAAAAATATATTACCAATACATAATGAGCTCAAAGTGCCAGTTTGAAATTGCCTTACGGAAAGTTCTAAAATGAGAAATGATAATAATATGCATTAATTTGCTTCTTGCCCTGAGAAAACAGAATACTATGGCGTGACAGTGACAAAGAACATGACTAGAATTCTGGGAAACTGCCTCTTTCCTATATAAACTTTTGACATTAGTATGATTGTATGTGTGTATATTGGTGTATATATATACTTTATATATATATATATATACACACACAAATATGTATGTGTATGAGCAGTCAGGAAGGTATGGACTTTGATTGAACTTACCACATTGACTTTGTTGTAATAACCAATCTCAAAGAGTTAAATCACAAATTCAGCTCTGCTTCATCTGTCTATGTATAATCTTAACTTGAAAGCTACAGTAACAGAGCAATTGGTTCCTCTAGTTTAGATGCCTATTCCGTAAATTAAGAAATCTATTTGTATGACTTCCCCTTTAAGGAATATACTCTTCAAGTAGGTGGTATTTTATTGTGTCAGTGTCTTCTCCAAAGGGCTATGTAGACATCTGCAGTCATGATATGTGCCCTTATAATGGTGTTGTCTCACTTACGTGACTTTCACGTCTGTCAGTGTCCCTTGGTAAGTGGAACTGAGGGCGTGCTTCTGGTCGGTCTCTTAGGGCCACGCTCCCAACTCCAGTCTCTGCTATCTGATGCGTCGACTATGCTTGTAAAGTGGCGTGGGGGGGGGGGGGGGGGTGGACGGAGGGGGGGGGGGGAGCGGGGGATGGGGGGGGGGGGGGCAAACAGGCGGGGGGGGGGGGGTTAGGATAGTGGCAGGTGTGGGGGCTAGTGTGGTTGGGGGCGAGGTTGGTTGGGGGGCGGGTGTCTGTTGGGGGTGCTCTCTGTGGGTGTGTTTGGGATAAAGTGGGGGGAGGTGAGTGGTTTGTTTGGGGCGTAGGGGGGGGTGGAGCGCAGCACGACACCGATGCCTCTCACCTAGGTCTGTCTAGTGTTTGCCCTCGGGTGGAGGGGGCCTGCAGGGTGGCCTAGGGAGGGGCCCACGGGGCCGTTGGGTGGTCAGGTTTAGTGGTGGGGGGTGGTGTTGTGTGGGGGGGTGGTGTGTGTGGGGTGGGTTGGGGGTGGTTGGTGATTAGGGGTCTTGGGCGTTGGTGGCGTAGTCTTTGTGGGGAGAGGGTGGGCCTGTGTTGAGGTGTGTCATGTGTGCTAGCTGGGTGTTGGGGCGTGTGTTCTGTGGTGTGCGCGGTGGTGGGGTGGGGGTTTAGGGGGTGGAGACCAGCTGATTGGATTGACAGTGGTGGGATGTGTGGGGTGTGTTTGTTGGTTGAACGTGTTTGTATTGTGTGGGTTTGTTTGATTGGGTTAGTGGGGTGTGGGGGTTCATTTGGTGGGGGTGGATGTCGTTGATCTGTAGTTGTGTTGGGGGATTATGGCGTAAGTGCTGGGAGGGGAGCGGGAGTGTAGTAGTGCTTTGGTGTGAGTGGCAGAGTGGAGTTTGTGATGTGGGATTTGGTGGGGGTGTAGTGTCGGGAGATGTCGAGGATTGTAGGAGTTGTTTAGCGTGGTGTGAGGTGTTTGTGTGGGGGGAAGGTGACAGTGGGTGTTAGGGTGTGTTGTTGTGTTTAGGTGAGCGTGTTGGCTAGTTGGTGTTGGTGAATGTGGCTAATAAATAGTTGCTAATGTGCTTATGAGAGCAACGCAGCCGAGGATGGGGGGGGTGGTTGAGTGGTGCTTTTGTGTCTTGGCTCCACACGTTGGGGAGTTGTGGCGGGGACTAGGGGGTTTTGTGATGTGTTGAGTGGGGTGATGTTTGTTAGGGCAGGTTGGGTGTTCGGGGGTGTCTTTTTGGGTTGTCTGTGTCATACGCAGAGCTTGTGGTGGGCTTAATAGCAGCAAGAGAAGTGGGGTTGGGGGGTTGGTGGTGGTTTGGGATGTGTGATAAGTGGAGGTCTTTGGGACTCCCCCTCCCCCCGCCCTGTGTGTGTGTGGTGTGCCATTTCTTTGATTTGCGGGGTGTGGGGGTGTCATGTTATGGTGTGTGCTACGGTCTGATAAGTCTGGTGATGTGCTAATTTATTAATATAGTGTTTTGTATTTCGTGTGTGTGTTGGCGCTAATTTGAGCAGGGAGAGAGAGTGAGGGAGGATGCAAGTGTTATCCTATTCCCCTAGCTTAGCTTACAAGTCTCCACTTCTCCTAGCAACAACAAGGGAAAGAGTGTTATATAATCAGGATCTGTTGTTTGTGTCCCTAATACAGGGAGTGAATAAAGTTTTCACATGCCCCCTGATCTCTATAGTATTAGTATAGTCACAGTTCCAAAGACATATCATGATTATAGTAACAGACAGGGTCACTGCTGTCACATCCATCTGTGTAGAGAGCAGGAGGAAGCAGGCACACACAGGGTTAATCCAGGCAGTAAGGACACAGACGCCAGAGTCCTCCTCCCCCTCCAGAAGCATTCTGTGCAGGAGGGGCTCTCTGCTCTGACCTGTCTTAAAAGGTGATGAGTCATTCAGACCTGACAGCCAGTAAGATAAGGATCAACAGGTCAGCTGCTATAGAAATTTGAGGAGCTGATGTAGTAATACTAACAGGGCTAGCTCAAAATCAGTAGGACATTTGTAATGAACATATATTGCAAAGCTGCTTGTTTTTTAAAGATCTTTAAATTAAAACCCAATCATTGTAGCGAGACAACCCCTTTAAGTTCTCTGGATTCTTTATGAGAAGTATTCACTATCTGTAGTTTCACTGCTTTGCTTTAATTTTCTTTTATTAGCTGTAGATAGGAGGCTTATAGTTTGGAAAGATCAATCAGACAGTGTAACACCCTCAGTCCAATGGTAGATGGCAGCCCATGAGCTCTTGAAAACATACAGGCAGTCTTTTAGTGTAGTCAGTTTACATTCATAGGCTTGTTTTAGTTACATTGTATAGAACAAGGTTTACATTCCAGATTTGAGTTCCCTGGTTTCTTACTAAATTGACTGTTCTGCTATGCTTTGAAATGTTTCCATGGATCTAACTGGCCAATGAGTGGTCAGGAAAAGTCTGTGTTCACATGTTCCCAAGAAGTCTTTTCTCAGTATGTGAATAAACAATGTAGTGGGCTGCTGGAAAGCTGAGAGAGGACCTGTCACTTTGTTTTATTTGTGCACATTTCGTGCACAAATAAACTTTCTCTTTAAGAAAAACATTGGCATTCAAAGAAATTAAAAATAACAAGGACACGGTTGTGCTTGGACACTAGATACATGGACAGTTGTGGATTTCTCATCTTTTAACATTCCTACAGGGTTTTAAAAAAAGGGTAGGGCTATAATGTGGCATTTGTTTGCTCTATTGGCAAGTGCTTCATCAGACTGGATAGCAGTAGGGTTTTCTAGAAAGTGGATCCTCTTTATGATAGTGTTAAAAATAGAGTTGTCTCATAAAGATAATCTTCTCTTTAGAGACCAAAGCTTTGTGATGAACTGAACTTTGAACTCTTTGCAAGCCACTGTTATTGCCAGTAGAAATTCCCTTCAGCCATATATGTATAGTATTACATGCCAAGTAATAAATGGGTGGACCGGGACTGTCAGAGCCATAGCAACTCTTACTCTGCAACACTTGACTATTTATCTCCTTTATTAGATATATTTACCCTAAGGGCATCTGGACAAGGGTGGTCTAGATGAGACAACCACTAGAAGATCCAGAATACAATGGGAAAAGCTTTCTTTAATGTGAACCTGTCTGGTGGTTTATGATAGCTGATATATAACATTTTAGAGGGAGAGACGCTGAGCACTGTGATATTTAGGTTTATCTGATTTAGAGCAAATAGCAGAAAAAATTTTGAGCAGACTCCTTAACAGACGGTGGAAGTCCTGCTGACCCCACCCACATACAGTAAATGACAGCTTTCACTGTATCTGTGTGTACAGAGCAAACTGTCAATATCTGTATGTGTGGGTAAGCAATACTTTCACTTTCTATTTTAATATTTACATTGGTTGTTTTGTATTTTACTCTGAAATCCTGCTTCAAGTCATATAAACCTATGTATCACAAATCTCAGCTTCTCTCTCCGTCATATCCTGCTCTCAGATAAGGTAGCATAAACACCTGACAGGTTCTCATTAAATATACTTTCCACTATCAGGTCTGTAAAGACTCTCTGCAAAAACAAATATGGGGAATTGGAGAGCAATACTTATATAAACAGTTCAAATGTAGTAATACTATCAGAATACTGCCTCAAGAATTACCACGATTTATGTTGTGTTCATTTATGTTGTTCATATGATACTGCCATTCGTTGTGTATACTTTAGTACCAAACAGTAAACACATAAAGGTGATTACATAACATGTCTAAATAGTGCTAAAATAAAAATGGTATACATTCCTAAACAATACAATAATTTACAACATCACATAAGTTAATCTATGGTGGGACTTAAATGGTACAAGCCTTAGGATATTTTCACATGGCGTATTGGGGCACGCACTGTACACATCGCAATACGCTGGGTGTTTTAAAAGTAGGTGCTGATCATCTGAATGCATTGTCAGCAGCACGTAAGGGCCATGAACAATTGACATGTAACTTCTTTCCCCCGGCGTGCAATACTATTGTATTGTATGTCCGGGGAGACAAGGCGTAATAAATAGTTCTCTATGAGAGATATGAATTACCGTAATTGTGGCACGCATTTCACGCGTATTAGAGCACAAATACGTGGTGAAATGCGTGTTGCAACTACACTGTGTGAACATACCCTTAGGAACAATTGCTATCTGTGTCCATTCTTGAAACTTGATAAGTTTCTCATCTGTAAACCATAAAACAGATGTGAGAGGAGCCACGAGACACTCAGTCTATCTAGAATAGGAATACTCTGTTTTTAAGTACTGTAGGGTAAGGGCCAATCTTTCTGTCCATAGTTGCCACTCATAGTGAGTACATTTTACTAGATTTACTACATTTGCTCCCGCAAGTTAGTGGGACCTTCAGTGATCAGATATTCTGTATCCTGTGATAAGTGTAAACTGTGAGAACCTCTTTAAGAAGATTGTTCACAAAAAAGTAAATTTTCAAATGATATGTTATGATTAGTACCCCTTTTCCCGAAATGTCCAATCACATGACACAAAATCATCCACAAGAAACCCATGTGTAATGTCAAGGAACTGTTAATGACAAATTCACATGTGCGCTAGTTAGTCAGCAGGCCGTCACTTCTGTAATGTAGTCCCCAACTGCCCTCCCTGAACAAAAAGTCACACCATACAAAGTCATGTAGTAAGTCCAAAGGGAACATTATCATTAAGGTCTATATAAAGTACAATAAAAATAGTGTGAGGACGCTATATATATATATATATATATATATATATATATATATATATATATATTATATAGCAATGTTATAAACAGAAAACAAAGCCAGTTAATCCAAGGCAGCAGCTGCCTGGACCAAGAATCACTTGAAATGATAAGAAATGCAGGAAAATGTCCAGCATTTTCCAAAATATAAAATCCTTCTTTATTAGAAGCCAAAAATAGAACCATATACAGGATAAAATCTAAGTTTAAATCTATTTTTGGCTTATAATAAACAAGGATTTTATATTTCGAAAACGCTGGACATTTTGTTGCATAAAGCATCGTAATGTTTAATAGCAATAGCTTTTTCATATGATGTGGATGTTGCCCAAACATTGTTATAAGGTATACCTTGCAAACAAAGTGCTAGTACAATAAAATTATAATAGACTTGCAATGGTTTTCTCAGTACAAGCTTTCACAGGCATCTTGAGCTTTCTCTCTCTTACAGCTTCAAATCCGGGGGCGGGTCTCTCCTCCCAGTAGGCGTGTTTTCCCTCACTGAAGTGGAGGGACATCATCCCACCCTCCCCAGTCCTCATTCTGTGTGAGCAGGGGACGGGAGAGGATGTCACAGCTCTGCAGACCTCCTGAAATATTCAGTTCTCATGCCTGGGGGAGCTGTCACCTCCCTCCTAGGCTCCAATCCTTGTAACGAGAACACCTGTATTGGTGTAAACAGCTATACATACAGTTCCCTAATCATATAAAGTGACATTCTTGTCATTGTGTCTAGCAGAGTGTATTATATGTGTTATGTAGGTGGGGGAGTGATTGCCCAGATCCTTCACATCAGAGCTGTGCCTGGGAGAGGCGCTGAGCAGTCTTCAGTTTCACTTTCAGTTTGACACAGCTAGGGAGGAGTGATCACAGAGAGGGAAGTCATCCAATCACAAAGGGGGTGTGTTACTTACAGGGGCGGGTCCCATCCATGGGATTGAACTAAATATCAGGCAGCAAAAGTGGCATTACCCGATCCTAGGCTGCAGTTTTAGGTGTAGAACACATAGATTAGCTAAAAGCTACTATACTTAATGATTTAGGTAATACAAACCAATTCCAAAGTGCTTATTTTTACTGTCCCCATCATTACAGGTAAGATCTTTGTAGCAAAAAAAAACCCTTTAAAGGGGTTGTCTCACTACATTGATTCATCTTACCTCAGGCCTGTTTTCTTGGTTTCAATTTGAAATCAGGGGCGTGTTTACTGGCTTCCACTAGGCTACAGTAGAAGCCAGGTCTGTAGCTATAGCAACCAGTGTTGGCAGCCTACTAGGAGAGATCAACAGGTCTGTAGCTATAGCGACCTGAGGAGCTGATGCAGCCCATACAAGAGGGGATATCTAAGAATAGGTAGGATACTGTTAATGGACATATATTGCATAGTGACTTATTTTTGCAAGATCTTTAACTTAAAAGCAACCCTTGTAGTGGGACAACCCCTTTAAGGAGGACCGTGATATTTCCTGTCATGTCTCTTTTAATAGTTACCTGTGTTCCATGTGAAATAACATTTTTGGAGTATGTTTTTTTCCATAGCTATGTTGTGCTTTTCCTCCTAGAAATGTATTACTAAACCAGTTAGCTAACTGTTACCTCTTGAGAGGTGTCCCCGCAGACTGACATTGTCCAATGTCATTGTGTGCAGGGACACTTCCCCTTGATGACTGGAATTGATAACACCCAGCTGACTGATTCAGTAATACCTTTCTGGAAGAAATAACAGAGGAACAGCACAACCGAGGTATAAGAGAAGATGCTCCAGAATTGTTATTTTCACAGGGAACACAAGGATTTACTAAAGTGTCAGGAAATGTTCTAAGTTCTCTTTAAAATAGATGCAGATTACTAGTCTTTTTAAACTATAGAGCAAAAGGAGTTCTAAAAAACAAAAGCTTCCAAACTATACACATGGAAGAAATTCAGACCCAATGCATTTAAATGTTACATTTATAGTGATGCACCAGTCATTGTTTCTACATAGTAACTTGCTTACACTACCTGTGACACACTGCCTCCCTGACTTTTACCTGTCTGTCACTCTTAAAAATTAAATTTGTAACTTACAGACAAACATACATCCTTGACACTCATTTTGTTGGTTCCTTAATTTATAGTGAAGTCCCTCCAGAATTGCACAATCTGCAGTACTATGTTTCCTGTCCAATATACTGGTGCCCAATGAAAGCCCTGCAGACCCCATTAAAAATGGAAGGGAATCATCTGAAACTGAATCTGCCAGAAAACTGTCTTGGCTCCATTTTAAACCCTACTAGTGAGATCAGATTTTGTCTTTAGGATTTAAAAGCCTAGAAAATGTTCCTTCTATTTTGACGGTAGAATTATTACATGTAAAAGTAGCTACATAGATGGATTTTTCATTATTTGTGATTCTATGCTTCTCATTGATTGTAGAAACCTAGCTAGTCTACACAAAGATATTACCTGGCAAAACAGATTATTGCTGCTTTTACTGATTTTGAGAAACCTGATTGATTTAAAGGCCAATCTTTCAAAATGAGCAGCAGACGATCAATTTACTGGAATTGTGGCCTGAATCACTTTAATAAGTGACCAATTAGACAGGAAACCATTCATACCTATGAAGTCGAGTAGCTATACATGTGGGTTTATGGTGTATGAGTGACAGTTATGTAGGTTCTGAAATCTTTACTGATAAATACAATATTAGATGCATATCTGCACCGCTCTGTAACAGAGCACTATTTCATCCTGTTACTCTCTAGATGAGATAGGGAGATAAAACTCCATATTCTTCTATATGAAAAAGGAAACGTACAGAGGGACAGTATAGTCCCCTATGCTCTGCAAGAGAACAGCTCAATGAATCTCCTGAAATTTGTCAACGGCACCTTCGTCTATTAAATGAAGTCATTAAAATTGATTTTAGGGTTTAATGGGGGTTTTCAGTGGGTGAAAAAATATAGGTATCTCCCAAACTTAGGCACTTTTGTAGTGTAATTTTATTAAATTTTCAGCAGTCTTTCTGCAGTTTTACATTAGCTGTTTCACATTAGGAAGCTCAGTAGTTCTGCATATCTCAATGCACAGGATACAGCTCTGTGTCAAGCCTAGGAGATCAGATGACCAAATAAGTTTGGCTTTTTCATGCAGTCTTTGAAGCCACACCCTCTTTGTGTCACCTGGGAACATTTTCATCATGAGGGATAAAAAAGGGTTGGGCACTGTAGCTGAGGTTGGGAGGGAGGAAGACTGATAAAAGGGTCCTGAGGCTAGGGGAAATGCTGCCACGTGGTTACAGAGAAAAAAAAAAAGTGCTCCATACAGCTTAGGAAAAGCACATATTAATCTAGGTATAAATCACAGGGAGAAGACTGAGGCAAGCTATTTGAGAGGGTTTTTTTTTGTTTTGTTTTTTTTGTTTGCTCTTTAGGTACACTTGAAATAAAAAATACATTTGTCATATACTTCCATTGACTATTCACCTTAAAACACTGAAATAGCTTACTAAAATTAAGAAAAAATCAGGCACAAAGTAGTCTAGTTAAGTAATATGGATTCCAGGTTACAGATATTTTGAGACAGTTGGGGGCTGGGAGCTGTCCAGAGAATGCAACTAGTCTACTGTGCATAATTTTTCTACTCTATCCTGCTGTGTTCCATGTCTGAAAGCTCAAAAATACTATATATTTAGTATTACAAATGTGTTTATTTTTAAGATCATCATCTGATTTATTAAAGGACTCTTTTTCAAGTCAACCCTTATTTTTAGACATGGTTTGCTTGGATTTTATGACAAGAAAAATAATATATTTGAAATTTAATTCAATGATAAATAATTCCCTTGCTAGGTGAACAAGCAGAGAGGGTAGACACAAATTAACTTTTGTGTTGATCAATCAAAAGACAAGATCAATGGCAGTAGACTCCATCACCTCTAATTTAAATGAGATGGATTTATACAATGTTTTTGCAGATTTGATGGACCTCTAGCATTCCAGTAGCATTCCAGTAGCTTTTGTCTTTTAGCTGCTATCTAATGTCTTCCTTACTTTTGTTCTTGTAAATAACAAAATATTGTCAGTAGAGAAATATCACTATATGGACTCTGGGGCCAATTTATAATTTACTACTTCTTTCCATATCCATTGACTTCTCTAATAAGGTGTGAACTTTTTTTTTTTATGACCGTGTCTAATGCACCACTCTGTTATATTGTTGCCCAGTCATGTTAAATTTAGCACATTTTCCAAAGCACTTTTTTGCTGTTTGGATTTCTACACCACTTACCAAGTAAAGTGAGATGTAGTAAACAATAAATATGTCTATAAACCTTACGCTAACCAAGCCACACCTACAAAACTTATCAGAAATCATAACTGACCTGCAAGGTGCAAATGCATCCAAAGTGGCATAAAGGAACAATAAATATGTTTGTAAAAGCCTACCCTCTTAAATAGATTTGTTTTAATATAGAAATATGGTAGTGCAGTTATATTGCATCTCCCTTCCTAATAAAGTTAAATGAGACCTGAACAAAATTTAACCAGATGTAGAAGCCTTCTAAAAGTTATGAGATAGCAATTGTGACGGTTCGGTGGATCCGCTGGACCACCGCAAGCGGTGGTAGTTAAGCCACGACAGGGAAACGGAATCTAAGTAGCCCTGGTTTTCACCAGAGCCCGCCGCAAAGCGGGTGTGTCTTGCGGCGGCGTGAGGGCTACCAGGTCGTTACACCTGACGTGTCTTGCTTGCGGTGGCGGCCGGGGTTCTGCGTGGTTCTAAAATCGTAATCCAAAGCATAGTCGGGGTACAGTCAGATAAGGTCAGGCAGCGGCAGTGCGTTCCGTGGTTAAGAGACGGACTGACGGGTCAGGGCAGGCGGCATAACAAGCACAAGGTCAGGGAAGTAGCGGAACTGGACTGGTACACGGTATGCAATACGGACTGTAGGACTATCCAAACACTCATAGGCACACCACAATCTGGCAACAGGTGCTGGGAGCGGATACATTATATAGGACCAGCGCCCGGCAATAAGCCATTTACTCGGGAACATGGCCCTTTAAATCAGACCAGCCGTCTGCGCGCGCGCTAGGGGGCGAGCATGACGCACGAGGGCGGGACGGAAAGGTGCGCGTTCACCGGAGCGGGGGCCAGGTAAGCAAGCGGCGTGGGGACGAGGGTGCGCGCGTGACAGCGATGGCCCGCGCCGCGGCCTTGGCTGGAAAGAGAATCGGCAGCCAGGGGCAGCGGGGCCCGCGGCCGCCAAATGACAGTACCCCCCCCCACCTTAGGTCTCCCCTCTTCTTTTTTTAACCTAGCCAGAAGATAGGTGACAGATTGCCTTCCGGCCCCACGAACTTCATCTGGCCCTGAACCCTTCCAGTCGATGAGAAAGAACCGCTTACCACCCTCATGTCTTCCTGTGCCAGCACCTCCTTGGACCTCAAAGTTGTACTCCGATTGGGCCACAGGAGAAGGCGAGACAGCTCCAGGGAAAAAGGATTCAGCACCCACAGGCTTGAGTTGAGGAGACATGGAAGGCGTTCGGGACACGCAGAGTGGGAGGCAAGCGGATAGCTTGTAGGAAACCGGGTTAAGCTGACGCTAGTACCACAAAGGGCCAAAATAATTTGGGCCCAACTTGTAAGCTGGGAACCTTAAACGATGTATCGGGACAATAGCTCCAAAACCCTATCACCAAGCTTAAATACACGGGGGAGGTCTCGGTACCTATCGGCCTGAACTTTAGTTAGAGTGGAAATGCCTGAAGCAGGGCTGAAGAGTGACCTGGCCCCCTCAGAGTGACTTGATGTCCGTACTTGGGCATCACAAGGCTAGGAAAGTGACACGCGAAACGGATAGAGGGTAGAGGCGGGGGGGATGTATCCCAACACAATAAAAAAGGGGGCGGCTTTAGCAGGACTCCGAGTCTAGGGGAATTTGTATGAGAATTCCGACCAGGGGAGAAGTCAGACCAATTATCTTGCGGGCAGACACAAAATGTCGCAGATAAGTGCCTAAGATTTGGTTGACCCTCTCACCTGCCCGTGGTCTGAGGGTGGTATGCGATGAAAAAGTCCAGCTGGACCCGCTATACTGGTACACAGAGCCGCCAGAATTTAGACAAAACTGGGAAGTCCCTATCAGAGGTGATGTGGAGGGGAGCCCCATGTAAACCGAAAGATATGTTTGGAAGAAGAGCTGGCTACACTGGGGTGACGAGGGTAACCAGGCAGGGCCACAAAATGAGCCATTTTGGAAAACCTGTCAACCACAACCCAATTGACCGTGTTTTCCGGATGAAGCCGGCAGTTCAGTGACAAAGTCCATAGGCAATATGGGTCCATGGTTTTCAGGCACAGAGAGAGGCAGAAGTAGTATCAGCAGGTCTGAGGCGGAGGGACCTGTTACGAGCACAAGTGGCACCAGCAGAGACAAAGTCCCGAACGTCTTGCATGAGAGTGGGCTACACAGTTCGTATCTGGAGATGAGTTGTGCGGACTTGTGTTATCCAGGATGGCACGCAGTTTGACGACGAATGTCCCATTTAAGGATTCTGAGCCGCAAAGCAGGACGGACGTAGGTATTCCCTGGAGGTACTGTTGAAGGTTCCCAGGGTGCAGCAGCAAGAAGCCGTCTAAGGAGGAATTATGTGTGTAGGGAGTGGCTCCAAGCCCTACAAGTAATCAGAGGATCTGGAGAGAGCGTTCTGCCCTGACGTTTTTTCCAGCGGTCGGACGTGTAGGAGGAAATTAAAGCGAGCGAAGAAAAGCGGCCACTGGCTTGTCGCGGATTCAAATGCTGGGGCAGATTGCAGATAGAGAAGGTCTTTTGATCAGTGTATATCTCGTGGGGTGGAGAGCCCCTTCCAGAGGTGACGCCTTCTTCTAGGGCCAATTTTATAGCAGAAGTTCCCGGTCACCAATGGTGTAGTTGCGCTCGGCTGGGTGAAGGTCTTGGGAAGAACCCCACACACGTTCGCAACTTTCCCAAGCGAGGTATTCTGAAGAAGAACGGCGCCGGCACCAACTGAGGAGGCGTCCGACTTCTAAGACAAAAGGGCGCTGAGGGTCCGGACGAGAGAGAACAGGAGCGCAGCGAATGTGGCCTTTCAGATGTTTGAACGCCTCTGAGCCTCGGGAGGCCAGGATTTTGGGGTCGGCACCCTTATTGGTGAGGGAACCAATGGGTGCCACCAGTGATGTGAACTGAGGATAAATTGCCTATAATAGTTGGCAAAAGCCCTACAAAGCGGCTGAATGGCGAAGCCCACTGGACGAGGCCATTGAGCGACTGCTGAGAGCTTGGCAGGGTCCATCTAAGCCCTTGATCAGGACACGATGTACTATAAAAAGGCAGGAGGTAGGTCCTCGAAACAGACACTTTTCAGCTTGGCATTAAAGTTGGTGACTCCGGAGACGGTATGAGCACCTGGCGGGACGTGGTGACGGTGGGGTCTCAGGTCTGAAGAATAGATGAGAATGTCGTCAGATAGACAATAAAACACAAAAACGTAATAGCAGGTCCCACGAAGTCTCATTCACAAAGTTTTTGGAAAAAAGCCGGAGCGTTACAGAGACCAAATGCATGACGAGATACTCGAAATGGCCATCTCCGGAGGGAAAGCGGGTAAATATGCCTCGAGGAGGTGTAGTACCGGCTGCAGATCAATAGGGCAATCGACTTGGCCTCGATGGGGAGGAAGGAGATTCGGCCTGTTTTTCCGAGGAAAACATCAGCATAGTCCTGGTAAGGAGCAACAGGTGGCTGGTGAGACGGCAGCGGGTCGCAGGCGGAGGTAGGAGAGCCGCAAGGTTCGCAACATGGCCCGCGAGCTGGTCGATGAGCTTGACTCTGATGGGCGTACGGATAGTAGTAAACGTCCCGGAGTTAGGGCGATGTACCCTGGCGGAATCCATGGGCCGATTGTACTGTGACGGTTCGGTGGATCCGCTGGACCCAAGCAAAGCGGGTGTAGTTAGCCACACCAGGGAACGGAATCTAAGTAGCCCCCAGTTTTCACAGAGCCCGCGAAAGGAGGGATGGACTTGCTTGCGGCGTGAGGCTACCAGGTCGTTACCCCTGACGTGACTTGCTTTGCGGTGGCCGGCAGGAGGTACTGCGAGGTACAATATCGTATTCCAAAGGCTTAGTCGGGACAGTCAGAAGGTCAGGGCGGCGGCAGAGCGTTCGAGGTCAGAGACGGTAGACGGTCGGAGGCAGGCGGCAAACAGGCAAGGTCAGGAAACGTAGCGGAACGGACTGGTACACGATAAGCAATCGGCTGTACGACACTCCAAACACTCACTAGCACACAAAATATGGCAACAGGTGATGTGGGGCGGATACTTTATATAGGACAGCGCCCGGCACATAGCCAAATTACCGGGACATGGCCCTTTAAATTCTAGACCAGCCCCATGAGCACGACGGGCGGGAGACTAGGAGTGCCGTTCAAGGAGCAGTGCCAGGTAAGCAGCCGGCGGGACGAGGGTGGCGCGGGTGACCGCGATTTGCCCGCGTCCACGGCCTTGGCAGGCAGGGGATACGGCAGCGGTGGCAGCGGCGCCGCAGGCCGCCATGACAGCAATGACACATTTAAGGGATGGATCCACATAGCAATCTCAGATCATTTGCACCTTCCTTTTCTCCCCCTCCACATACACTTTTCGTTTCTAGAACTCTCTATAGTAAGTAAAGCAGGTACCCATTCTCAAGCAATATTAAAGTTTTTCCTCAGCAGGGCAAAGGATGAGTTCGCTGCCAGTCTAGATACTTTATAGAATAAAGGTCACGCACACCCAAATGAAGGAAATGAGAGGTAGGTGCTCGAGTGAAAAGGGTCTGACGGACTCATATTGCAAAGTCAATATAATCCACGGTACACCAGTAGGATGAATTGCAAAACATCAGTTTATTTACAAGGGATAAGCAGATATTACCAAAATTACATAGAAGCAGTAACAATACTAGAAGTATACCGATTACTGCATGAGGTTAAGGAACCATAGAAATATCAAAGGTATGAGGACATGCATGACAAAATTACGATTTTTCGGTCACAGGCCTTTATCAAGAGACATCTGTGGGAAAATGTCAATAGGATCTGTGCCAAAAGGCTAGAGGTCCAGGTTCTATAGGGAGTAGCAATGTAGTCTGCATATATGGCAGAAGATAAGTAGCTTAGTAGCATGGAGTGTGAGGATGACCTGAGATCGGTCTGGTGAAGAGCAGAGAGTTGAAGTCTTGATAATTTAGACTGGTTTGTTTGACTATGTACTAGTTTTAATAAATCTCACTTTGTCCTTCTGTCTCATCACCTTATGATCCATAGCAATGAATCAGAATTTTATTTTTAAGTAGCATTAGAGATTGCAACATGTTTATTGGGTCATGAAGACAATTTTTCTGTGAGTCCTTTAGTATCAGGCCCATTATAAAAATATTTCATTACTACATATGCCACTATGATTAGAGTTAAAATATTGCCATATGCTAATACATTGACTCCAAATTGACTAAGGAGTTAGGTTAAGTTCACATGGTGTATTATGGCGTGTACTTGTGCGGCTGCAATATGTTGGACGTATAGAGGTACGCGCTGGCCTGGCGTCTGCCTGGCCCCCATACACTTTCATTTTCCCTGGGATGTAAGCACAGGAAAGAAGTGACATGTCCGTTCTTTCTCCCGGCGCAGAATATGTGTCATCGAAAATGGCAGGTAATCATAGCTCTCAGTGAGAGCTATGAATTGCCATAGTTGCAGGGGTATTTCAGGTGTCTTGCAGTGCCGAAATACGCCACAAAAAGATGCTGTGTGAACCTACCCTTCTACACTATGCTTGCCAAAAGAAGTCATAACCACTTGGAGGCCCTAAGCCAGTAAGGACTGCATTCAAAGTATTTTAATTATAATCTGAAAGTAGGGCAGCAACTGCAATATTCTAAGCATATTATGTGTGTTCTTTATTAAAGGGTTTTTCAGTTGACATTCCTAAAATCAAATTCTTTTTTTTTTTTTTTATACTGCAAAAAAAAAAAAATAGCATATGTTTATGTGGAAGTTTAAAAAAAAAAATAAAGAGATACAAAGTAGCTAACTATACAATGGAATAAAACCCCTTTTCTTTTGTCTCTTTGAAATCATTCCTTCTGATTCTTGATACTTTTTCATGCTGTTTGAATGCACAGATGTGGTTATGGTTGGCACATCTACCAAAGGACAAACCAATTGTAATTGATTTGCCTTTCAGAATGCCCAAACAAATTACACAAATTAAATTAAGACCTTCATGGAGAAACAATTGTTTACAAAATCTACTTTGAGATGAAACTGAGTTATTTTGCAGAGATTTCACATCTTAAGTCTAGACACGTCTTGGATTAACCAATTCTTTGTTCACATTTACAGAAGATCCTGCAAAGACATGACAGCATATATGGTGACCATCACTGGTACTGAGGGGTTTGGAGGGTTATAACATTTGAACTTGTTCCCCAAGGATTCATTGCAGTGATTTAAGCTACATATTCTTGGATTTGTATGATAAAAGTCATTATCGCTTAAACTGCTCTGTTGCTACAGCCAAAAAAAGATAAAGTTGTTTTGTGGAGAACTTGATGTAGGTTGCAAGTGATTTATGTTGACTGTTATTTAAATTATTCACCACTAAAAAATGTATTTTCTCTATTACAGCTCCACTAACATGGTGTCAGCTTGTCAAAATACATAGCTGTCCAGACTGCATAGTTTGTTATGGTTTATGTTAATCCTTGTGATTTCATTGCAGACAGCATTTCAAAGTTAAAATACAAAAAAAAAAAAAAACCTTGTACCATGTCAGCCAGTAACTTTGTATAGTGTTATGCAAGACTTCAGTTATATCTTACAGTCTATTGTCTTTACTAGATTGTTAAAGGAACACTCCTAAAAGTCAAAAAATATTATTAGTGCAAAGAATCATGCAGCGGTACATGAGAAATAGTATCAGAGAGCTCCAAACAGAGTAGTATTGTATCATGGACTGCCCCCCATTCACTGTTTTAAACAGATCACAGTTGATCAGTTTTATCCAGTGTTCTGTTTAAAAGGTTGGTTATGACAGTGCAATGTAATCTGTTTGTTTGCTGTATCCACATAAGCTCCTTCTATATCCCTATAAGAGGCTGTCATTTTTTTATTGTTGGTCATGCGCAGTCTGTGTATGAAGTGGTCTTAGTCAGAGGATAATGACCCTTAAGGTGCGTCCACACGGCATATACAAAATGTTATTATCTTTCAAAGGTTTTGGGGGGTGGTTCTGTCCGTGATTTGCTGATTTGCCATCCCACATAACCATTGAATTGCAAATCTTGTGCCCAAAAACCGGGCGGAAGACTGTGCGCTGAAAGTTTTTCAGAATGCCGGCGGCTCAAAAGTCGTCTGGATGATAATCCATTCAATGTAGATGACTGAATGGATTTTTTTTATTAACCCCTTAACGCTGCAGCCAGTTTTGGCCTTCCTGACAGAGCCCCATAATTGAATTCTGTCAATGTGTCACTTTGATGGAGAAGAACTTTTGACAATTAACTCCTATCCATGTGATCAGAAATTATTTTCTCGTGACACATTGTGCTTTAAGATAGTAAGAAATTTTGGTCCAAAAAGTCCTTGTTTATTTGTGGAAAATATCAAAGTATCTTGAAAAATGTATCATTTTCAAACATTGTGTAAGACAGTTATTCCACACAAAATAGTTTATAACTAGCATCACCCATGGCTACTGTAAGTTGTCATCATTTTTTAAATTTCATTTTCATTACATTAGGCTGCTTAGAGATTTAGCAGTAATTTTCAAATTTTTAAGAAAATTTGCAATATACATTTTTTAGGGACCAGTCCAGCTCTGACGTGGCTTTGATTGGCCTGCATGTTAGATACCCCATAAAATGACTTCATCTAAGAAAACTACACCCATTAAGATTTCAAAAACCAGCATTTAGGAAGTTTATTAACCCATTAGGTGTTTCACAGGAATTAATTTTTGCAGATTTTCAATTTGTATCCATTATTCACAAGAGCATGATAGATGTGACCAGGGAAATGCAACTAAATATTGATCCCCCAGATTCTGCCGTTTTCAGAGATATCCCATATGTGGTCCTAGTGTGTTATTTGGCTCAACCACAAGCCTCAGAGTAGGGGGAGCACCTACCGGACTCTGGGGTTTTAGTTTCATTATGAATTCATTTAGGCGCCAGGGAGTGTTATTTGGATGCAGTTCTGTCATTGTTTTTTGGGTTTCAATTTTACAGCGTTCGCCATGCGGGAGAAATGACAGGATAACTTTACTATGGGGATCGGTACAATTGCAATGATATAAATTTTATGTATTTTTTTTGTTTTATTACTTTTACACATTAGAAAAGTTGTAAAAAAAAAAATAGTGTTTCTTAGTTGTCCTATTTCTGACAGTCATCAACTTTATTATTTTTTGTATAAGGAAGCTGATTATGGGCTTGTTTTTTGCGGGATCGTGTGACGTTTTTATTGGTACTACTATGGGGTTCATATGACACTTTGATCACTTTTTATTAAGTTTCTTGTGAGGCGTTTTGATCAAAATACAGCAATCCTGGTACTTTTTACAGCAGTCACCGTGTGGTATAATTGACATGCTAGCTTTACTCAGCAGGTCGATACAATTATAGAGATGCCCAATTTATGTGTTTGTGGTTGTATGTCTATATATATATATATATATAATATATAGTATATATACTATATATCTATATATAATATATTTACATCTCAACGGACACTTTATAGGTTCACCTGTCCAATGCTCGTTAACAATTAATTTCTAATCAGCCAATCACCATGGCGGCACTCAGTGCATTTTAGGCATGTAGACAGGTCATAGACAATCTTCTGCAGTTCAAACCAAGCATCTGTATGGGAAGAAAGGTGATTTGATGCTGGTGGCATGGTTGTTGGTGCAGAAGGGCTGGTCTGAGTATTTCAGAAACTGCTGATCTCCTGGGATTTTCCGCAACAACCATCTCTAGGGTTTACCAGAGAATGGTCCGAAATAGAATAAACAATCCAGTGTGCGGCTGTCCTTGGGGCGGGGGGGGGGGGAAATGCCTTGTTGATGCCAGAGGTCATAGGAGAATGGGCCAGGACTGGTTCTCGAGCTGATTGAAAGGCAACAGTGACTCAAATAGCCACCCGTTACAACCTAGAGTAGGCAAGAGAGCATCTCTGAACGCACAGTACGCGCAGAACTTTGAGGGCAGATGGGCATTACAGAAGCATGAAGACCACAACGGTGCCTCCTTTTCCAGCTAAGACTAGGAAACTGAGGCTCCAATTTGCCAAAGCTCATCGAAATTTGCGACAGTAGATGATTGGAAAAACGTTGCCTGGTCTGATGAGGCTCGATTTCTGGGCTGCGGACATTCGCGATGGTAGGGTCAGAATTTGCGAGTCAACACATGAAAGCATGGATCCATCTGCCTTGTATCAAACAGTTCAGGCTTGGTGGTGGTGGTGTCGATGGTGTGGGGCAATATTTTCTTGGCACTCTTTGGGCCCCTTGGTACCAATTGGAGCATCGTTGCAATGCCACAGCTACCTGAGTATTGTAGCTGACCATGTCCATCCTTTATGGACCACAATTTACCCAACATCTGATGGCTACTGTTCAGCAGGATATGCGCCATGTTCATAAAGCTGGTAATCATCTCAGGACTGGTTTTCTTGACATGACAATTGAGTTCACTGATACTCAAAATGGCCTCCACAGTCACCAGATCTCAATCAATAAGAGCAATCTTTGGGATGTGGTGGAACGGGAGATTCGCTATGGATGTGCTGCCGACAAATCTGCGGGGCAACTGTGTGATGCCATCATGTCTATATTGGACCAAAATTCTCTGAGGAATGCTTCCACGCACTTGTTGAATCTATGCCACGAAGAATGAGGCAGTTCCTGAAGGCAACAAGGGGGTCCAACCCGTTACTAGCATGGTGTACTAATAAGTGGCCAGTGAGTTTAATATTATATTATTTTATTATTATTTTTTTTTTTTTTTTGCTGCTTTTACAAAATAACACTTTTATTCAAAAAGGTAAACACTATTTTTCATCAACATAGTTTGAGAGCCATAACTTTTTTTCTTTTTCTGTGTCCGGAGATGTGTTGGGGATTTTTTTTTTTTTTTTTTGTGCGGGATGAGTTGATCTTTTTATTGGTATCATTTTATTGGGGGGGGCAAGGTTTTTTTAATCGCTTTTAAATCCATTTTTTGGAAGGCAGGGTGAAGAAAATACTGCAATCATAGTAGTGTTTTTTTTATTTGTAACAGTGATCTCATGTGCAGTTTCCATGCAAGATTAGTTTTTTTCTGGGGGTCGATTCGATTACGCGATACCCAATTTATATAGTCTTTTTTTATGTTGAAGTACTATAAAAAAGTGTTTTTATTGTGTAAAACTAAATTTATGCATCGCTGTCTTCTGATAGACATAACTTTTATTTTTCCGTATACAGCAAAGTGTAAGGACGTTTAATTGGTACAACTTCGGTGTTTATATGAGTTTTTGATAGCTTTTTGTTACATTTTATGTGCTGCAGGATGAATAAAAATCACAATTCATTTATTTATTTTTTCCTTAATAGATCGTCGGAGCTAAGGGGTTAAACACCCACTGCTGGCATGAGGCCAGCAGTAATATACAGCTAGTCCCATTTCGCAGCCGTGTGGGGCTCACTTGAAAGCCCGCACGATCTTCAGGATGTACCCATACGTCCATTTGTGGGAACGCATCTCCCGCTAGAACGTTTGGGTATGTCTAATGTTGTCAAGGGTTTAAATACTGTTGTGACTTTTTTTTTTTCCCTCTGCAAAACTTCTGAAAATCTGACCAATAAACCATGCTGTGTGATGTGTGACCCTTACTGATAGTTGGATCAGAAGTCCATGGAATCGTGGCAGGGTATGCTTGGTTAATACATTTAGTCGTCTCCTTGTAGCAGACCCTCTGTAAACAGTGGATCTGCATGAGGTTGGACTTAAACTAAGATGGAACACAATAAATCAATAACTTTAGAAGTCAATCAATACTCTCAAAATTTAAAAATAGGAGTCTGTGGTTGAATTAGAAAAAGTTTGCATTCTCCAATATCATATTGATTACCCACAGCTCAATCTATGAATAGGAAACCTAAGAAAATCTAACAAAAGCCAGTCCAGTGACAAGTCTCATGAAAAATATTGCCACACAATAAGTCAATAACCAGCTAAGGTATACAGTAGTTAAAAAAGACTTTTGCTTAAAAAAAATATATGCTTAGTGGATACACACTGCTGCTTGTTTTGCTAACTCCCATGATGTTTTTATGATAAATCTGACAGTCACCTCTTCACAAGGTTGCCTTATCCTGCTATTTTCCTATTTGATAAATCCTACAAACACACTTGTAAGCAGGTCACATCCTACTGGAATGTTGCCTACACAGTTTGTAATCTTTTTATGCTGACAGGCACAAAAGGTTGCTGGCTACTTTCACTTAGGCCATGTTCACACGGTGTATTTGCAGGGCGTAATTACGGCGTGTGACCGGGGGCGGGGCGGGAGCGGGGGACTGAGCAGGGGGCCGGCATCTTCGCCGGCCACATAGACTTGTAGTGCCAGCGGGGCGTTTACGCCGCTGGTAATTCACATGTCAATTATCCTCCCAGCCCAGCGGTTCGCTGGGCGGGGAGAGGAGACGTAATCCATAGTTCTCTATGAGAACTGTGAATTACCGTAATGAATTTGGGGCCCTTTTCGGCCCGTAATTGGCGCACTTCGGCGCGTAATTACGGACCGAAATACGGCCCAATTTAAGCCGTGTGAACATGGCCTTACAGTGGCACAACAAAAGAAGGTGTGGCCTGAAAAAGTGGGGGTGGGGTCTGCACACTTAGGCTATGTTCACACGGCTTAAAATGTGCTAAATACAGGGCGAGATATGTCCCAATCATTACGGTAATCCACAGTTCTTATAGAGAACTTTGGATTACGTCTCCTCTCCCTGCTCGCACAATACAACGAGCGGGGAGATAAATGACATGTCAATTATTCACTGCGTATACGCGCTGTGAATAATGAATGTCTATGGGGCTGGCGGGCTGCTGCCCCCTCCCCCTCCCTTCCTTGCTCCCGAGCATACAGCATAATTGCGGGCGAAATACATCCTGTAATTATTGCCGTGTGAACCCTGCCTTAAGGACAGCAAAACGTTCACATAAGCTAGTGATACCCTGCATAGGCATTCGGTATAGGCTGCAGTAACCACTTATCTATTATAACCGGGTACCTCACTGTTTTTCCATAAACACTTGACATCTGTCTTTCAGAGATGTTACTACGACCATGAGGGTTCAAATTTACAAACAGTGTACCTTTTAAAAAACCCTTTCTAAACCAGATTGTTTCCAAAGGGAGCAGGAAGTGTCAGGGCTTTAAAAAGGCCCTTGGCAAGCAGGAAATTTGGGCCCTCCCCAAAAAAAACATCACTAACATAGGCAAAATTTTCCAGGACCGCCGATAGAGTAGTACTAGGGGGTAGTGCCATATGTGACTCAAAATTGTCAAAATTGTGAAACATGGGGGCCTGCTGGCAGTGGGTCCCTTTGTTTCGCATATCTGATAAGATGAACATGTAGTGGTGAGGGCCCACCGTGGCCCAGCAATGGTGAGGGCCCGGTAGTAGTGAACTGGGCAGCAGCGTGATGAAGTCACTTCATCGTGCCACTGCCTCCCCACGGCCGAAAAAGTCCCAGTCATTGCAAGGCTGGCAGCGAGGGCTGAGAGGAGCGTCCCCGCGTAGTGGGTGATACGTCCACCCCCAGTGTCACAGAAAAAAAAAGGACTTAGCCCGGGAAGGAAAGAGGGAAATATTATTAATTTAATTTCAGTTCATCCCGCCTGACAGGGGACCTATATATCCTGCCTAATGAGGGAACCTATACACCACCTAAAAGAGGGGCCTATAGAGCTTCCTATTGGGAGGGGACCTTAAGCACCCAACTGATGGGAATTATATACCCATAAGGAAAAGCTGCTGGAAAAATGAGGTTTTAAGAAAAGTTGATGTGTGTGGAAATTTGGGAGAGGAGTCATGACTGGGTGAAATCATCATGGCAGTCTGGGCTGGAAGGAAAAAACAAGGGGAAGACAACCACTTCCTGTGCTGGTACCTGGGGCAGGGACAGTTGGGTGGCACTAGAGCTCTGTTCATGTCCCTGGAAGAGACGTTAACTATGCTAGATGTCCCAGACCTCATCCCTGACATCTCCCAGGAGCAGGTGAGGGAAGCACACCATTCACTTGTTACACGGTAGTTGTGTGAAGTGGGCACATAGTTTGCTTTCTGTCTGATTTGCCTCCTGCAGAACTTTCTGTCCAACTTCATACATTTACAGAAAATTTTGCAGGGTTTACGCCACTGAAAGGATACCTACCTAACATAAATACTTATCTCTGGCAATTGTGGCCAGAGGCAAGGTTTAATAGAGGATCGCCTGAATGACCATATACTGCAGTACACAAGTACTGTAGTATATTGTACTAGCGATCACTTGTTCAAATACACAGGTGAGACAGGAAAGCAAAAAAAGATTTTAAACTACATTATTTTTAGAGTTTACCACCATAAAAAAAAATTCAGAATTTTGTCTTTGTGTTAGTCTCCTCACTTTTGCTATAAAATTGGAATTAAAAGTGGAAAAGTCATATGCATAAAATGGAAAATGACACAAATAAAAACCCTAAACACATAACACATTATACCTGACACAGCTCAGCGGACAGAAAGAGGTTATTGGTCTAAAAAAAAACAAGTTAAACACTCTTTATAAACCTGGTATTGACGAAATTCCACTGACCCACAAAATAAAGATAACGTGTCATTAATATAACATAGTAAGTTTCCACAAAAGTAAGCCCCCAAAAACGAGTTACTCCCCTGTTCAGCCAGTATTTTTTATTTTTTATTTATTTATTTTTTTTGGCGGGAAGCAAGAGGGCCAGACACTTTCCTGTATGGGACCCTGAAATTCCTGATGGCCCTGAACACTTCTAACAACCCTCAATCATACCCAATCATACCCAGTATTCTTTGGCAGAGTAGTGGCAAAATATCTGTGGCATAACTAGGGCCCAAACAGATGTATTTATATAAAACAATACATATTATATAGATACATAAAAAGGTGGGTATGTATGCAGGGCCCCAGGCGGCTAGGAGCTTAGGTTGGTTGGGCCAAAATCCTTAAGGGTATGTTCACACAGCGTGTTTGGGTCTGTTCTGAGTCTGAAACATGGATCCAAACACGCATCTAACAATGTGCAGTGTGATTTACATTAGTTTCAATGTAAAACACACAGCAGTGTCCAGATTTCTGAATGGTGATGCGTGTTTTGCATGAGTCTTTCTGATCCATTCACTTCTTAATTCATTTTACACAGCAGACACCCTAATTAAAACTATAGGGTGTGTTTCTGCTGCTCAGAAAATGCATCCAAGCATGCACCACACTTTGGGTGTGTGTTTGGATGTGTTTTACACAGCTTTTTTTGAAGCTGTTTTTTGGATTTAAAAATGGCATGTGAACGTACCCTTAGTAGTGGTTCCTTCAATTAGAACAGAAAAAATTAAAATAAAGCTCACTTCTCACAGCCTATACAAGACTGATTGGTGGGGCAGGGAGCCAATGGCATTCTAAAGGTTGCAAACCATTAAATAAGCAACACTGGTGCTATGGATTCCTAAGAAATGAAAGATCCACAGGCACCACCCGGGCCCTTATGTTCCTGGGCAACTGCCTAGTATACCCAATGACAAAGACAGCCCTGTTGAGAATATTGCCGGTATAATTTTTCACAAGAGGTTCCAACTCTTTAATGTTCTTTTTCATTGTAGGCTTAAAGGTGTATGAAATATATTTACTCATAAAGCACTTTTTATGGATGCAGCACATTTATTGCTGCAGCATGATACACTCAGTATTGTAAAGTTCATTGTCACGCTTGCACAGGGCTCCAAGGATATCAGCCCCCACTGACTAACAACACCTACTTCTGCAGGTTGACATTCAAGAATCTTATTCCTGGCACCATTAACTCAAACAGAAGATGGTGAAACCTCCACATGAAGGAATTCACCAGCTCTTAACCAATACTAGGCAGGTACACAGCATTCATGGGGCACAACACAAATTTACAATAACATGGTGCACAGAAGTGTCATTTAAACATTTTGTAAGGGCATGCACATTGGAAGAACATTATGTAAGAGGTTCCATAGGGTAACATTGTTTATTTAGAAAATATAAAACACTTCACTTCATGCACTTACAATATTGCAAAGACACAAGCCTAGCACGTAGTCATCTGTTGCCCATTTCCCTGTACCCAAGGCATTTCATTATAACAACTCTATTTGTTCTGTAATATAAGCGCCAGGCAATCAATATTACAAACTGAAGATGTTGTGTGAACCTCTTGCTCTGCAGTGACTTATTTGCATAGGCTGAAGTACGTTATGATTGCCTTATCTTTTGGCACTATAATAATGTTAATTATGTTATGCCTAGCTACATTGTTTCCTTGATAAATTACAGAAGTGGTTTACCAATGGCCTCATCTAAGGCATATGAATGTGTGTCTTTTCTGATGACACCACTTTTATCATCTTCTTGGACTTAAATCTGCTTCTTCTACAGGGAAAAAAAAATAGTTACCGGTATATAAAGTGTGATAACTATAGTCTGCTCACCACTCTTAATATTATTTTCAATAGTCAGCAATATATTATCGTGATACACAAGCCATTAGGAATTTCTACATGGTCCAATGGCTTGCACATTAAACTGGAAACTGATCATGATTAGTGCTTTGTATTGAATATAGTGAGGAAGAGAGGTGTTAAATAAAAGATGAGACACACACACAGTGAGATACCATGGAAACATTATTTGAATTGTGTCTTAATGGGACGGAAACAAAAAAAGAAGACACATTCTTCCTTCCCGTTCTCCATGTGAGAATAAAAAAAATAACAAAGAACAATCAGAGGTTTATTGATAAGTGACAGAAATGTCAGCACAATTTCTAAAAGCAGAGAAGAGGTTTTTTTTTATTATTTATTGTATAGCTAACCCACTGTTACAATGTAGTCTTTTTATTGATTATCTTATATCAAAAGGACAATACCATAATTTTTTTTCGTAGACTGACAAGTTATATATTGACTACTATATGGAATTTTTGTAAAAAATAGGTAGTTTTTTATATATAATTTTTTTTAAAGTTCCCTTGTGTGTATTACTTTCTGGTTTCTCTCAGACTTCTTCTCTGTGAGCTATGACAGCACGGCAGTGAGGACTGCTTGGCTGTTCTCCTCCAGGTCCACTGAGGGCCTGAGAGAGGTATTAACAGGACATAAGTGTTAAAGCTGGAATTGCTTTTTGTCATTTCCCTGTCAGTCTAGTCTAATCTTTATCTAGGATTGTTCAGAGAACAACAGAGCGATCATTAGGTCATAGACTACATGCAGACAAGTCTTTCTTGCAGCACCAACAGTAAACTAAGATTCAGGAGTTTTAATTCTTAATTATTACAGATAGTAAAGGGCAAGATTTTATTTGTCATTTTATATTGAACAGGACTACAGAAATACAATTTTTTTTCTTTCTTTTAATTGTTTTTCAGGTTTATTGATTTTTAACAATATCTTCTGATGAAAGTGGCCCCTTAATAGATATATTTGTTTTATAGATCTTTGTGAGTTACAGAATGAAGCATTTTGGGTTTTTTAATGTTGTAGACTGGACTTTTAGACAATTATAGAAAATATAATTTTCTTTTGAGTGTTTCTGTATGTGGTGTTCTGAATTGGGAATTCTGTAAAGAGACTGCTGATAAGATTAAAAAGACATGATAATGTACTGTCTCAAAATTAACCACTGATATAGGTAAACCCAAAATCAAAATGAATAATTACTGTAGTTATATGTACTGACCAAAAGTAAATACAAAAGATATTTTGGTCAATTTTTTCAAGAATGTCCTCACTTCCATGGATCTTATACTTTCACGTATTTCATCCAAAACTGAGACACCTTCTAGGAGACCAACCACCCCTCACTCCTCTCAAACCTCAGGGAAGATGTCTTGTCTATATGGTAAGTGCTCCAGAAGTAGCCTTCTCCCACTGTTCTGTCTGTAGTAAGAGACCATGAACAATAAGAATAGAAAAAATATCCAGCTGAAGTAAGATGCAATAAAATCCATGATTTATTAAAAATCGAAGGGTGAGGAGTGACATAAACATCTTACATGTTTTCAGACCGACAATTTTATTTTTTTTTCTGCACCACAAACAATAAGCCCTACCTTTTTAATCCTACTTGCCAACCTTTAAAACCTGTCATCTTGGAGATTTGAATACTTACATTTTTTGATGTATTTTTCATAAATCCCACCTCTTTTCATGCTGCTTGAGCACCAAAAAGCATCAGAGTATCTCACTGTTACTCCTGCTGCAATGTAAATACTTGAAACTAAAGACCATAAGCTTCAAGCTTCCACTTCCTACGGGCTTTTTTTTTTTTTACACCAGGGACTGACATTTCAGCTCTGCAATTCCTAGCTGAGCCTATCAGAGGGACATTGGGGACAGAGAGTTGTTAATAGCAGGGCATAAGAGTGAAGAATTTGTCAGTAAGAGAGATCAACAAGCTCCTGTGCTGCTGATAAGACAAAGTGACAATATCAGTATGACCAGTTTTTTCACTGGTTTCCTTAAAATCATTAAAATTGGGCAGGTCTTGATAGAATTCATGGAAGTATATATATATATATATATATAAGTATGTATATTTCACTGTATTGCCTTGTGTACGCCATTTTCAACTCACTCTCTGTATTGTACAGAGTGCTCTTAGTTAGATGGCATTTTCTTCTCCATAGTCATCAATAGTTAGGGAGTTTGGTATTGCTGGCTGCATCTTTCCCGCACCCAGAAACTGTTATTTGGCGACATTTGCAGGCTCACATAACACCTAACTCTCATATACATGGATATATATTATACAGAGTGCTTGGATTTGCTAAATCATACTCCGTGCCCAAAAGTTCAGTTTTGGGGGTTCAGTAATTGTATAACACACCGTCTCCAAATCTCCCATGTATCAAAGGGGCTTTTGGGCCCCCTCAGGATGCAGGGCCCTTTAGCATCTGCTATCACTGCACCTCCTGTAGCTACGCCCCTGCTTGCAAACTGTCCTCATCTTTTCAGTTAGCCATTGAAAGGAATGAAGTATTTTAGCCTCTCAACTTTTTTTCTGTCATTCTTAGAGCCAAATTTTCTCAATAAGTTGTTCCACATATCCAGCTTACTGTTATGAATGGTAATTCCAGCTTATCATCACCTGTATAGGTATAACAATTATGCTTCACTGGACAAGACTATAAAACCTAACTTTTAATATTAAAAGTTATGTTTTATAGTCTTGTCCAGTGAAGCATATATAAATATCTTGACTATTTTGGTATCGGTATTATTGACTTACCCTTTATAGTATTCATAGGTATAAAAATTAATCAGAACATCTTCTCCCATTGACTTTAATGGGGTTCTAGTTAGAATAGAAGCTCGAACCAAACACATTAAATGTCGAGGTTCTAATCGAACTAGAACTTTTTACTGCTCACTCATCTCTAGTTATTACATATTCATATAGTGTTGGGATATAAGAAGAAATATATGGCAGGAATCTGAGTTTTTCACATTATGAGGGAGTCTTTCAGATTCCCAGATGAATAACTTTACTGGCACTGCTTGCTTAGCAGTAGCCGGAATGTTTGAACTGTTTAACTAGTGACACCACTGTACTTTATCTTCTAACGCCTGTGGAGATCTAGCTGTGTCACCTTCATTATGAGTGAAGGGCTGGTGCCATGTCCTCAGTGCTTTTAGAGAGTTTTAGCTAAGTTGTAGGCGGCTAGTGAGGAAACCAGCAGGAGTAGTCTCCTTTCCAAAGCGTTTTTAATATTTACTCACTAATGCTAATAACAGGCTGGAGTCTGTTTTCCTTGAGACGTTCTCAGAATGTTTCATCTAAATAATGACCACTGTTAAAAAAGGGAAAAACAAACAATGTTACATACATTATAGTAACAAGTCCATTTATGATTAGCGATGCTTTAACTTTGATTCATTTTTGAATACACTAGATCACAATTTTACTGTTACATCAATGTAAAAGAAAAAATGGGGACCCGGCGCACATATAGTATAAAAAAGCCCGAGCTAAAGGCTTCTTTTAAAAGTTTCTTTATTCTTAAAAATGCAAATGAATTACCGTCGCAAAATTAAAAAAAAAACTGATTAAAAACTTAAAGCATTTCGCACGTGTACCCGTGCTTCATCAGAAGATATACTTCTGATGAAGCACGGGTACACGTGTGAAACACGTTAAGTTTTTAAACTGTTTTGTTTTTAATTTTGCGATGGTAATTCCTTTGCATTTTTAAGAATAAAGAAACTTTTAAAAGAAGCCTTTAGCTCGGGCTTTTTTATACTATACGTGCGCCGGGTCCCCATTTTTCTTTTTACATTGTCGTCTACCCACCACCCAATCCCCGAGTGGAGTATCAGCGACCAGCGGCTGCTGTATTAAGGGCTACGGAACATAAATAGCCCCGCAAACGCATATGAGTGTTGTGCCTCTAAAATAAAGCGCAACCTCCAAAGGTGAGAGAAACTATTTTTTCTACAATAACCTATTTCCTGACAATATTACACTATTGTGTGCCCCCTCTCTTTTTCTTTTTGTTTTCACTGTTACATTATATACAGTATATAGTTCAGAGATAACAGCCTTATTGTCTTAGCTGTTATAGGAATATAAAAAGCTACCCTAATACTGACTCATACATCTCTTTATGAACTGTTCCTGTGCAAAATTGCTTTTAAGAAGATAACATTAAACAACAATACAGTAATAAACAAAATAATAAGGCCCTAAACTAAACTTGAAAAATATGTTTATTTAGATAATAAATCCCTTTTTTAATTGAGTCAACAGAAGGGGTCCTCTGAGGTAGAGATTCTATAGGTTCCCCTTCCATACAGGGATTATGTATAATTTTTCCATTAAAATTGAATTTATTCTTCATTTCATATTCCATTATCACATTTCAATATTAGAAATTGTTTAGTTCTATTTACAGTATGGTTGTCATGGCAGTAAAATGTGTATAATCTGACATCCAAGTTTATGTTAGTTAAAGGGGAGATCGAACATTTTGTTACTGTTGTATTTTCACAAGTATAAAGCTTGTATCTGGCATAAATGGCGACTTTTCAATGTTTGTATACATCTACAGTTTCTGCGTATTGTTCAGTCTAGAAACGCATGTACAGTATTATATATATTTGGATAGTATGATTATAGTGAATATCTTACTAATAATATGGTATAACTAAAAAAAAAGAAAAAACCATATTGTTATGTACAGTATTATATATATTTGGATAGCATGATAGTATGATTCCTACTACTTTATAGCTGTTACTCAACTTGCCTACAGTCCTAAATGGCAATCTCATGCAGCAACAAAAGAGAGAAATATCTGTATAGTTACATTTTTCATGTGGGAATTTGGAAAAGCCACCCTATATGACCTCTTTAAGGAAGACAACCGTGTTGAAGTGGGGTTCTTTAGGTCTACCAGAGGAAAGGATTGTAAGCTCCTGCAAGGGGTAGTAAGAACAGTGGATATTAAGTGAGACATGTATGAAGGAAGGCGCTTTGAAGTGAATTGTCGAGTCTGGTTTTCAGTGTATAATGTGCTTGAATGTATGAAAGTGGTTTTTGTGTGATGATAAATGAGGTCTAAAGTTCGACGTGCCTCGCCTATGTGGTAGGTACTAAGGCGCCTAACAGGTATAAAAGCTATATATAGGCTGAAAATAAATGAAAAGTCATTAGAATATCATGTCAGTGAATAGAAACTATGGTACTGATCTTTCTTGGTGCACCACAGATCCCAGCAAGACCTGTGGTGTGCTGGCTCTTGCTGTATGTAGAATAAAGGGTGAGAGCAGCAAAAATAAATGTTTAATTTAATGTGGTAAAAATTTAAAATTGTAAAATCTGCACAACATCATCAGTGGGTTATTTAATGTAAAACTAGTTAGATTCTATTCAATTTAAATGCATTTTATAGGAGATATTTTTATATTTTTGGGATATTATGTTTTATATGATAACATTTTTTATTAAATTTAACTAACTTAATTTTATATACTTTGATAATTATCATAATTTACGTTTTATTATTGTACTGGTGTAAGTTGAGAAATATTGGACATTTTTTGCCCTAATGGCAAATCTAGCTCCACGTCGACTCCTTTGGGTGCTTTCACATGGTGCATTTTTGGTGCGTTTTTGATGCGTTTTTTCAATGCGTTTTTTGTGCAGGAAGGCACAGCAATTAATGCTGTACATTGCTGCACAAAAATCGCGGCAAAAATCGCGGTAATCACCGCGATTTTACAGTGAATTTACCGCGATTTTTACCGCGTTTTTTGTGCAGCAATGTACACCATTAATTGCTGTGCCTTCCTGCACAAAAAACGCATTGAAAAACGCATCAAAAACGCACCGTGTGAAAGCACGCTTAGGCTCAGGCAGATCACACGAAAATAGGTCTGCCTGTTCGAGCAGTAATGCACATAGTTTTGCCGAACCATATTCATATGTGTCTGTTAGGAGTGCGACACACCCCCAGAACATCTCCAAAATACCCCCTCATGTTAGGCCCATTAGACAGTGAACAATGCGCCTAACACATTCATTAGGGTTAATAGCTCAGGCAGGCAGGGTTGGGCATGTGTATAGTGACAGTGGACTGGTCAGCCAATCAGCAAGCTCAGGGGGAGGAACTGGGCCGGAGGAGAAGGGGGACTGCGAGTGAGCTTGGGGGAAGCTGCTGCAGAAGAGGTCAGTGTTCAGTCAGTGAGAGACAGAGAGAGAAGCGTGCTCCTCAATGAAGGAAAGTTCTCATGAGGGGAGGCAGATATCTATGGCTGTCATTTGGAGTAGGCCAGAAGCCATGTTAATGTAAATAGTTCAAATTGCAGCAGAAAACCGGGAGAAGCCGGGGAAAAAAATCCCCACTTCCAAGGCAAGCAATTAAAGCCTGGGAAGTAGCTAGGAAGTTCAGCTAAAGGCCTGAGGCAGGTAGTGGAAGACTACTGGAAGCACAGAGAGGCAGGTTACTGCTGTGTGGATTGAAAGTAACTGCCGAAGACTAGAAGTAAAAGCTTTGGTATCCCCGGACAATCTGTCACTTCAAGTTAATTACCGCCGGTGCACTACATGTCCCACAATATACCTCTCCCCGCAAAAACAAGAACTTTAGGAAGCGGTTGCTAAGGGCAACGGGTGTCGCTTAGCCCCCCTCTGTTACACTCCCACTATCTACATGTACATGACACGTGCACATTTAATTGCATTTTAAAATTTGTTGTTATCATTGTACACACAAAACATTCATGTTCATTAAATTCTAAGGCTCTGTTCGCACCACGTGTGGTGAAAAATGGCAGAAACTTATGACTTGCATTTAAAAAGATTTACTAAGCTTCAAACTTTTCTATTCAACGACATTGTTTTAAAAAATGCAGTCCTAGGGCTTGTTCACACGGAGTTTACACTCCGTGTTACAAGCGCTTTTCGGATCCGTCTTGGGGTCCACTCTGTTGGTCCCCAAGACGGATCTAACAATTAGCAGTGAGATTATCACTGCTGTCTATGACAAACACTCAGCAGCGTTCACATGATGGAATTCTTTTCAAGACAGAGCGGAGCTGCGCTATTGAAACACGCAGCGGCGTTACCTCATGTGAACGCCGCTCCGTGTTCGGCATAGACAGCAGTGAGAATCTCACTGCTAATTGTTAGATCAGTCTTGGGGACCAACAGTACGGACCCCAAGACGGATCCGAAAAGCGCTTGTAACACGGAGTGTACACTATCGGGAAGGAGTTGCTTCACTATACTGTTTCACAGAGCTACAGTCCGTTTCAGGCTCACATTTAGGCTGTGGGTGGTTCTATGGCAGGTATTGGCATATCAGCTCTGCTATTCTAGTTAGTCATATGAGTGCAGGAGGTTTATAAACTGTAGTGCACACACTACAGTCCTCTAAAAGGGGAAAGGTTGTCATCAACTTAAACAAACTCCTGTGCTAAAGATAAAACTCGGCAAAGAGTGACTCACCATAGCCCAGAGTGCTTCTGGAGCAAGCAGAGAAAAGGGATAAAAACATATTTATCTACTGAACAAGCAAAATCAGAACAACAATGTACTTTATTTCCCTACATGTTAAAAGCAAATTATTGTGATGAAAAAACACTTCAAAAGTAGGTTCCTACTGACTATTAGATTGCATGTAAAAGACTAAGCTAATGAATTTCATAGCTCATATTTGTTGTTAGATTGTTAAAAAAGACATAAGGAATTTTAGCAGTTTTGAACTTACTCTGTCTCCTCAGGCTGGGGGTGGTTCTACAGCGGTGATTAGCATATTCAGCTTCTAAGGAGCTATTATTCTGACAATGCAGGAGATTGTTATCTCTAGTAAGATTATAGATAAAGCCATGGTTTTCAGTCCTGACAGTCCTTGTACCTGAAGCTTATCTTGTTAGATTGAATTAGTTTGCTTGGATCTCAGTCCTCAGTGTGGTGATGTCACTCTTTGCTAATCAGATGTCCATCAGGTATGCAGATAACCATAGAAACCTGTGTGCACTTCACTCTTATGCCATGACTAAAGTAAAATCTATTGACCAATATATTTAGAAAAAGTCTGCCTTTAACTGTTCTGTTATGATGGAAGCTAATCTTTTTGGTGAGAAAACCTCTTTAAAGTACAATATTACTTGGTTCTTGGCATAAAAAATATTAAATTTCGAATTATTTTAAAAAAATTTTTTTAAAA